>JAVQJL010084484.1:0-14544 GCA_036024295.1 Nannoperca obscura
CCCCCCCCCCCCCCGGGCGCCCCGGCCCCCCCGGCCGCCCGCCGGGCGGCGCGTCCCACAGAGACGTTGGAAGGGCTGGGAAACAAACATCTCTGTCTGTGAGCCTCTCTCTCTCGCTCACTAACAGCTTCTCATCTAAGGGAGGAAAGAGAGATCAGCTCCAAGAAAAGCTGGTTGTCATCTGTTTCTGCTGATGAGAGGGCAGACAGGATACAGTGTAGGTGTGAGTACATTCCAGTGCTTGAATATATGTTAAATCTAAATCTGAAGCTTTTAATCTGAAGGATTTTTCTGGTTTATTACCACCTTTTTGTTTGTTTTTTGTAGTTTTGGTCATCATTTATATGGGAAATAATTAAGACTGTGCTTACTAAGCTCTGATCCCGGAACACAGTGGCATCAGTAAAAACGAGCAATGAAACAGATTTAGTATGTTATAGTAACCCCCCCCCCAAAGAGATGCCCACAACTACAAAAATAAGATGAATAACTTCTCATCTGGGCCTCGTGCAAGAACATTTTTGTATTTTTATATTAAAGTTCTGAGGCTTTTGTACGAGTGTCAGATTTACCAAACTCTCTTAATTGGACATTCTTAACGAATACCACCTGTTCATGAAGAGGTGCACGTTCATGAGGTTTGATTATTATAAACAACACCCCCAAACTGCTCTGTAAGGCTGCCCATTCCGCTCAGTTCTAGTAAAAAGAGAGTAAAAAGAAAAACGTAGTATTGCCCGTTGGCCATGGACTTTTCTTCCTCCCAGCAGGTAGATTTTTACACTTATCCTCAACAGATTCAAGAAGGTTTCAGGTCATTAATTGCTAACTTAACCAGTTTCTAGTCTGTATTTGTTCATTTTTACTTCAGCCCAGTACCAATACCTAAGTTGCATTTTATTTTTGGCAATATTTCAAACACTTGATGGAACATGGCTAGTTAGTGAGGCAGACAGTGCCATACAGCACTTTAACAGTATTTCTGAGCTACTCAGAATGAATTGTAACAACTCATTCTCCATGCATAGCATCATCAGGTCAAACATTGAATTTGTCTAATACTTTGGTGACCAAATGCCTACAAAACTAATGACAAACAAATTTTCAGCATGCTAACAAGTGAAACTAAAACTGAACATGGTAAACATTATACCTGCTAAAAATCTGTATTATCATTGTGAATGTGCTAGCGTGCTGATGTTAGCATTTAGGCTTAGCATCGCCCTGCCTAAGTGCAGCCACCCAGAGCCGCTAGCATGGCAGTAGACTCTTGGTCCTGTTTATTTGTATTTAAGTTGATTTCGGATACAGATTTTAACTAAACTCATTCAGATAAAGACATTACAACTTTTCAGTCAAACAAGTCTTTTCCCCCTGCGGAGACATGATTCGTACGCCTGTTTGGCCTTCAGTCTGGTCAAAACAGATTTTTGAGATGCTGTCAAATCAAAACATACTCAACAAACCTAACTCCAATTATTTATGCTCAGGTTTTTGCTTTATCACTGCTCAGCCTATCTACACTCCACCACACAATTTCTATTCCTCCCATTTCAGAAACATACACTATTCTCAGCTCTTAACCAGCAAAGGCATGTGACGCCATTTATTTTAGCCTGGAAGATCTCTTTTCGCTCCATGTCTTTTTATAGTTTTGCTGTTCATACTGTACTCCCCGTTGTGTTTCTATTTTCATGAATGCTGTGAGAAATAATTGAAAGCGCCGTGTACGGTGCCGTCTGTTGCAGCGCTCCCACTTCCTCATGCCTTGTAAATACTGTATCACTGAAACCCCCGCTGTAAGCTGCCGACTCGGGATTCCTCACAACTCTGAGATGTCAACACTCACCGAAAACTTGAGCCAAGATCAAATCGTAACCAGAGTCTGAACGTCGCTCCTGTGGACAGAGCCAGTTTTTGATTGATTTCAAATTCAGCTGTTTGTCCTTGTCTTTTTCCTTGAGAAAACAGAGTTGAATCAGATTTCCTCTGGTGTTGTCTTATTTTTTTTTACTCGTGACATCCATAAGGAGGGGGAAAGGGATGTCAAAGGAGTCACAACCCCTGCTGCAAGTGGTGCTGGTGTGAAGAGCAACAGATGGAGGATCTCAAGGAAGAAATTATTTAGTAAAGAAAATATAAATAAATCATGCCGTGTTTAAATCAGGGCCACTTTCCAGATTGTAAACGTAAAGGTGTGTTTACTAGTAATAGGGAGTACTACTCAGCCTGCAAAAACTGTTGTATAATCACTTCTGCCACTCTGGAGGAAATTTGTCAAGTCTGAGAAGACAACCCCTGATGATGTCATGAGGTTTTGGAATGGAGATTTTCAATTTTAACAGAAAGGCTACCTTACAAATTGGGGACTTTTAACAGAAAGAGGGTTCAATGAAAAGATTCAAGTGACTGCATTTCGGGAAATCCAGTACCTAGCATTTCTGGAGGTTGCCCCAAACTAAGGACTAAAAGTCTGCCTATCTCGGCCCATGCAGCTTTGATTTTGACTATTTAAAAAAGAATTCTGCTCTCTCCAACTTAACGCAAGTTGAATACAAAATTGCTGGAGTACACCTTTAATTAAATTTCTGCAATGACTCTTGAAATCATCATTTGTCATACTCAGAAACAGGATGAGATCCATGGTTCTATACTATCCTACCTTTAACATTAAATATCTGCTCCATCACCTAGATGTTGAACATTCCTGGAAATGTAGTGTTGGATAACCAGACCCTTAACGAGCCCTTGATGTCCAGTATGGCTTTCCAGGTAAGCTGCAGCACCACTCCACATACCGTAGTCAAGTTTCCATCCAGAAAATCAGTAGAAGAAACCGCGAATGAATGAACATTTACATTATGCTGTTTTTGTATGCTGCTATTTTTTGTCTCTTAAGTGCACAGAAGTTTCAGTGGATGTTTAGCAATATAATTTTATATTTTATATGTGTTTTTCAAATTGACTGCGTTTCCACTCAGGTTTTTTAATGCACAAATTGTAAATGTGCACAAAAACACTTGGATGGAAAGGCAACACAAATGATTGTTTCTGTCCTGTCTCTTTGTATTTTAAGGGTTTGACACAGAAGTGTTAAGATTTGAAGATATGAAAGGGAACCAATGTGATTATGTGAATCAGATAAATGTTGGTTTTCATACAATTTGTTTTCTGCCAATTTTTCCTAGAGGACAATCAATTAATTGATTAGTTGATTATTCATCCCTTTCAATTGGTTGGATTTTCTGTCTTTCTTTGTCTTCCTTTGAGATCTGACTGAGTATCTTCAGGTTTTAGATTGTTGGTCAGACAAAACGAGGAACAGACATCACGTCTGGCTTTAGGAAATTTTCATTATTTCCAGGCATTTTGTTGACTCAATTACTTGAGACAGTAATATTGCATATTGGCTAATGTTGAAAGTAACTGTCAGTTGCAGCCCTAGCTTTTACTGTATGCTTCTGCATTTAGTTTTCTCATGGCATACACTCAAATTAATTCTATATCCAACAGTTACATCAGGCAGATGTCGTACAGAAGTCCTCCATGGGGTCAAGACCTTCTGCTGTGAAGGAGCTCCATGAGACAAAGACCATCAGGGATAATGTGGACAGAGAGAACAGGCCCTTACCATCACAGAATCTCCAGGACGTGGTCATGGATGTGAAGAAGGTGCAACAGCTGGCCTCTTTAAATCCAGGAGGAGGAGAAAGGCAGGGGGAGGGGACAGAGCAGCGGGCAGGGAACTGAAGAAACAAATGTGAAGCATGGTTAAATAAAGACTGGTATTTCTTTCACAGTGCAGCAAGCCAATTGATCATGAATCAATTCCATGTACAGTGGTTTGACTGTGTGGCCTCAGTGTTGGTACACCTTATTTATTGTGGATTCCTAGCTCGTCTTTAAGACTCAATCGCTCTCCCAGCCACAGAAACACACACAAACATATAAATCCTTCCCCCCAAAACTAAAAAATCGTTTCAGCAGCACTCGTCTCCCCTCCTCGTTTGCTTTCGGAAGTTGCAAAGGTTAGTGAAAGATATGTTTGTCTTTTTCCACTTCATTGAAGGGTGAACTCAGCTCAGTGCAATAAGAAATGGATTACCCATTCATTAAAGGGGCTGTGTCACTCCTCATTGAGTTGGACAAATAGCAAATTAATTTCTAGCTGCCTAATTTCTCTCTGTTCTCCACTGAATTTCCGATAACGTCGAATTACTGATCACAGCCACGTGAACTCCCTCAACTTTTTATCAATTCATTAAAAATGTGCCACAGCGGAGAAGCTACAGAGGAAATTCTCCCTTTTATTTCTGCATGCTCCCTTTCGCACCACAGCCCTGTATACAAACAGAAAGCAACTCAAGTGTTTAATTGAAATTAGGATATTAAAAACACCAGAAACCGTTACAGAAAGTGCTGGGAAAAGTTACTCTGCTGCCATTTTGGAATCAACAAGAAACTTTTTACCTGTGCATCTCGATATGAAACAAAGATGTCAGAGCAATGGCAGCTTTTCCCCAGTCAAGTGCAGGTCTATGGGTAGTGGTGTTTTGTAAAGTAGCAGTAGTGTATTGACAGGGCAATATTGATGTTTCAATTAGAACAGCATTACACAGTGCCGCAGCATGGTAACACGGTGCGTCTCCTGCCATCTGCTCTGCCTCCACGTCTGACGAACGAGGCACGTGGGGCTAATCGAGCCGCACATGAGCAATGGGACCGCGAGATCTATCACACACACACACACACAGACTTATCCAATACGCACGTCCTTATGCAGAAAAATGGAGGGGGGGGGGGCGTGAGGGAGAGCTCCTCAGCCCTGCTGTTTAAACAGCCTTCAGAAAGCCTGTGATTCCTCCCCTTCTCCTTTCACATTTGCCACAGGAGCAGCCAGCAGGTTATTTCTCTGACAAGGAAACAAGCAAACGCACCAGATGCACAAGTTAAAATTCTTCAAAAGCTCATCTGATGGAAAGACAAAAAAAGGCAACGGCTTCTGCCAGCTTTTCTCGTGCTGGGACGGTCTGAAATAACAGTGTGCATTATGCCTGGCGTTATTGCCTGCCAAACCACACGAATCAAAGACCTCATTGTGTGGATTACCTCGTTAATCTGTTGATGCCATTGAGCAGTATTGCAGGTGTTAATGTGCCAGTTTTTTTTTCTTCTCTCTCTTCTCTTATTGGGGAGGTGTAGCATTGGGTTGGTAATCTGCTTTAAATGCTTTCTGGGGAATGAGACACGCTGAAACCCAGCCAAGAGAACTCTGCTATCGTGAAGAGCTTTCTCTTAATACAGCCCACAGAGGGGACTGACAGGCTGAGGCGGCGGCGCTGATGCCAGCGGGGACGAGCTAGCAAGCTACACGCCCTGTGCCACTTGTTGAAATATATAACTGTATGAATAATGAAAGAGGAATAGGAAAGTGATATTGCTAAAGCAGTCCCTCAGTGACATCCATCACCCCCAAAAATTGCTGCTCTTCTCCTGTTTCCTCTTGCAAAAACTCCCCATATTGTGTCTCTAACCAAAGCTCAGCTCAGGGCCTGCCTGGGCTGATTTAGAGGTGAACTCCTAAACCAGAAAGAGAGAGAGAGAGAGATAAAGAGACAGAGAGCAAGACAGAGGGAAAGGGACAGAAAGAGAGGTAATCCTCCCTTTTTTCTGCTCCCCAGGGTGGTCTCTTCATCCAGGGCCTCAAAGAGGGGACAGAATACACCTCCCTGCTACAATGGAGGGGACCCACAGGGGCTGTTGCTATCTAAGTGTGTGTGTGGATGTGTGGGTGTGTGCGTGTGTGATGGGGGTGCAGCTTTAAGCAGGCCTTTGAGTGGCCTAATTGCATTGGAATACAGCAGTCTGAGAGCTGGCTCAGATCACGGCGGGCTGCTGGAGGGGTTAGCGCCCGCACCTCGACAGCCACACTCAGCAAAAGAGCCCCGGCACAATGCACACAATTAATGCTCTCCCTCTCGTTAATTCTCTGCCCACTTTTTGTCCTCTCCTACTTTTCTCTCATTCTCCTCCTCCTCACCCCATATCTTACTCTCCTCTCCTCTACCACCCCAGTATGTAGTCACTCACCCCACTGTATTAATCCTCCCACACAACCTGTCAATCTCCCTCTCTTTGATTCACACAACAATTACAGTAAGGATGGAAGACGTGGGTCGGCTCTCGTTATGTAAGACTCGAAACAAGCGAGAATTATTGATATCTGAACAGCTAATCTGAAATAAAACCTCCACAACATGACACCCCTGTTATTATTTTTGCAACAAATGATCTGTGCTTGATTAAAAAGTATTTATTGTTTTGCCTTTTGTAGAATATATCCCACAGTGTAACATGCAAGTTACATCGTTATAAGTCAGGATGCCCTTTATTTGGAGGAAAAAAATCTTTTAAATGAAAGGAGATTAGTTCAGTTCTTGTGATGTTTCACTTTACATCTGGTCTGGTACGAGCCACCAAGTCAATGTTGTGGCAGGTGCCAGATGCAAAGCAAAGAAATATCAATTTAGTCATGATTGTTCCCTAAAGATGAGACTGTAATAAACCAATAATGTTACAACAGGGACTATTTTGTGTCTCTGTGGCGCTAAATACTAAGTTGCTAAACATCTTATTGTCCCTGATTGGATTATAACTCCTTATTTTAATAGTCCAGATATAACACCATTCAATAGAGGCATATACCTATCCATAGTTAGAGATGAAACCATTAGATGATTAACAGATAATTTATCTGCAACAATTTGAATAATTGATTAATCATTTATGTCATTTTTTAGCAAAAAAAAGGTCAATTTGTCTTTGGTTTGAGCTTCTCGAATGGGAATTTTTGCTGTTTTCTTCCATTTCTATGAGAATAAACTCAATGTCTACGAGGTTTGTTGGACAAAGCAAGCAATTTTAAGATCCCCTCCAGACATGTGGAATAATAAACTGTCCCATATGGTTCAAAAACATTGAATTGCCTTGTTAAAAATTCTTAAAATCACATCTATTCTCCATCATAAAAAAAAAACAGACACTATTGGACTCAAGATGTCTCTTCACTGAAAGTAAATTGTTTGTGTGTGTGTATGTGTGTGTGTGAGTGAGAGAGAGAGAGAGTGAGCGAGAGAGAGAGAGTGAGCGAGAGAGTCAGAGTGTGAGTGAGTGTGAACTGGAGATATCAGGTTTCCACATCATTCTTGTGTAAAGTTGCATACTGGACTGTGATTGGCTCCAAACTAGTTGTGATGTCACAAAAATCACCTTGTGCGTTCACGTGTTAAACTTAGATTCAAGGTGAGCACAGAGACACTTTCCCCCTTCAGCGGATGAACTTTAAAACAGCCTTCTAGTGTCAAACTCTGCACAGTGAAGCTCAAACATCCAAGTCAAGCAGCAATAAGCAACATTTTTGACTGGAAGTGGGCTTTAAATATGTCATCTTGGGTTCTGACAAATTGGGACATGATTTTCAGTAGTTAGATGATGAAAATAATTGTTATATACCTTATATACAGTAGCTGTGCAGTGATTTTTGTATGGCCTCCTAACAGCTATCACATATGGATTAAGTGGAAGTGTTGAGACAACAAGTCACTATATCTTCCTTCTACAGTAGACAGTTCATTGAATGGGTTAAATATAGTCAGACATACAGACAGATCCCAGCCTCTTTCCCTCCAGTTTGGACTCAACTGTCCTTGTCTTTAAATGGGACTCGGCAGACTGCGTGTGTGGAACAATCAACTATTTTAAAAACATATCATATTTAACCAGCCCCTCCTCTGATTTTCTTTATTACACGAGCCATGTCTTAATAAAATCTAATTATTTCCGCTCACAGGGACACTTTCTGGTGAGAAATTGGCAGTGGGATGTGAGCTGATGTATGGGGAGACAGTCGCCTAATTAGAGCGTTAGAAATTGAATCTTTACAGCACACGGGTCATATAATTATCCTACTGTTAATTTAACGCTCACATTCTCTGCTGTTCATTTTTATTCCCTTAAATGTAGTTTGGCAGCAGCCCTCTGTGCCCAGCACTGTGTTTTTACTGTATAAGAGGAGGCAGTATGGCCCCTAACATTGGCCCCTCTGCATGATTGAATAACTGAGGACCCTGCAGTCCAAATAACAAGGCTCGCATCATTTATGCATTGTTAAGCCATGTAATTGAAACGAGCCATAGTTTGCATATTACACCATTAAAATAATGTGCTTTGCGTTTCTCCCAACACGACTATTTAAGCCTGTGTGGCGATGTGGTAATTCCTTGAATTACAGCCTAATTACCACAATGTTCTTTTGATTTGGCCGATTTCAATGTTACGCCACAATAATGTTCAATATTATCAGAATGAATTACCGAGCAGTGCCTGGAAACTTTTGCTCGTATGACTTAAATCCTGGCGTCTTCGTGTGCTATCAGTGCAGCTGGATTCACATCCATAAAGGATTATTAGCCTATGAAATGAGATCCATTAAAGGCCCAATCAGTAATACTTAATTGAAGAGCTTGAGTTATACGTGGAATAAGAGCATTTTGTGTGTCTCAACTGATCATCATAGGCCTGGTTTATATCACTGCTTAAAGACATTATTGTCAACAGACCAACAACATCATTACTGTTTATCCTTGCAAAAGAAAGGGACTTGTCTGTTAATTCAAGCAATTTCCAATCGTATATTTAGAATTTTGGTACATTTTGGTTTCACATTGTGCCTTTAAATGATGAATGTAACAAACTGTGTGTTTTGTAAACAATTTAATGTGCCTAAATTTATTTTACGAATTATATTTTATTCATCTTTGTTAGTAAGATCAAAGATTAAGAATGTCTTATCTATTTTGGCTGCTAAAGCAGCATCAACACAAAAGAAAAGTTGAAGAACAACTTAAACCAGTGTATGAAATCCAAATCAAATGCAGGTCATATAAAGCAGGGAATAGAGAACATTTTGTAATTAGCACTTTCTCTTTGTTATGCGCCCTTGTATTGTTCACAGACCTCAGTCTAAACACATGACTTGTGTGAACTCTTGGAATAAATTAACATGGCAAAGAATGACTTGTGAGTGTGCATACTTCTGTTTTTGCTGCACAGTTTGAATCTTTTTTTGTGAAAATAGTTTTTTGATAATTGCTTTTTTTTATTGCCTTTTAATTTTTACTGCTAAATCCAAGTTATTAAATAAAATGTTTAATTAGAGTTTCAATCATTTGCATAGTTTAGAAGTTATAAACTGTGGATATGGAACTGTCTCCATGGATTTATAGGTTTAATTTGTGGCCTGTATGTATGACTTTATTTCTGGTGGATTGAATTGTTATAGGCCATACAAAAGTGCTTTTTAATTGCTTATATACAGTAGGAATTATTAATGCCTTCTAATATTGCAAATTAAAGAACTGCTTCAGAAGTTATCAAGTTGAAACATTCTTCTGCCAAGCCAAATTTGGGGGATTTTTTTCACACAGTTTGCTTTATGTCACTGCAGTGTGAGGAGCAGCTTCGAGGGCAGACATAATCTCTCTCATCTTTTTCAGTTTTTCTAGCCCTTTCTCCCTCTCAGGGCCCTGTGCTCTTTACTCCTCCCTCCTTTATCCCTGCAAAGGCTTTGTCCCCGCAGCAGAGAGCCTCTCTAAATAGAGGCCTTTAGATAGTCCAGGAACAGGGGAGGAAGAGGAGGGGGGAGGGGGGAGCAGCAGCGCCGCGACTGCTGTTGTTTCATTTACCTCTCCCTATGGCAACCAGCAGCGGTCGGCCAGGAATGTCCCCTCTCTGGACAAAGTCCTGGTCCCTGAAGCTGACACCGGGGGGACGACAGCTGGGACGGAATGGAAACCTGCCCTCCCTGCCCTGGACTAGAGGCCTGAGTCTGGACTTAATCCTCCTCTTCACTTGTGTCTATCCTCACTATAGTGGGTGATGAGCAGCCAGAGAAGCTTTTCACACACTATTAACTCTAAAAGAGTTGTATATAAGACCTGAAAATAATTTCTAAATCTCCTTTGGTGATGTAAAGAATCCTAAAAGGCTTTCAATACTGTTGCACCACACTCTAATGATCCCACATAGATCCTTTACTGTGCAGTAAACAACCATTTAGGAGTTCATGAAAAGCTCCAAACTATATTTATTAAAGGGACGATTTTGGGAACAATATATATATTTTACTGTTTATAAAGTTATTCAAGCTATATTTAGAATCTCAACTTCAGTCCAGGGACCCTCCTTTATCTGCGTGAAGCCACTCCTCCCAAGGAAGGCTTGTTAAATTCACTTTACAGCCTATAAGACACAAAAGTGGATTTGTTTACTTTATGGGCTGTTCAAAGTTTTCGAGTCAAGATATATGAAAAGTGTCTATGTTATATATTATATAAGACTTTATTGAGAAAAATGCACTAACCTATACTTTTACACACACTGATGAATGTTAGTAAAATTGCAGCATTCTGTCATTAACCACTTTAATAACAAATTGTTTGCAGTCAAAGTAGTGTTTAAATGATAGCTCCATTTAAAGTGCTATAACACTTTTACATGATTGCTGGTAAGACAGGAAAAGGATAATGAGGTAAATTTCACTTGCAATTGAATCCAATTTATTTACGTTTTATTACAAGGTTATTTTTCTAATAAAAATCTATTTGAACTGAAACGTGTCTGGGATTTTTCCTTTACCAAATGCCTCGATTTAGAAAACAAACTAGATATATCATAGGTGTGTTTCCCTTCCCGTGCACCATACCTTGCATCTAATAGTGAACTTTATAGTATACATACATCTCTAATAATATGTCTGTTGTTTTAAAACCGGTTTAAATAAATTCGTTTTCTACATATTTTGTTTGAAAGTTTGAAATGTCAAAGTTTAATTGATGTTACCTTAACAGGAAACTAATGGCTGAATGACAGACAGATTGACTATACAAAGATTCTCAATAATTTGAGAAAAATTATACATCATATTATTTCACACGCACACACACACGCACACACAAAACGCTGCTCACATAACAGACATTAATATGCATACAACTGCAACACTCCTAAAAACATTAAACTGCATTTTTCTTCCATATAGGCCATGTCTGTGTATGAATATACAGATTATATAGATATGCGTTTCATCTGATCCAACTATCTCTGCTGCAATTAAAACGTTTACGAATCCTCATCACATTAGAATGTTACACACGCGTTACCATAACAACATTTAATATCATAAATGTGCGCAGCATTACAGTCAATAAATACACCAAAATGTAAAGTCTACCTCAATAAACAATTGTATATCCTGCATTTGTATCAATCTTCCCAATAGAGGAAATCCTGGTCCCCAGGATCTGCCTACAGCCTGAGTCTTGATAGAACATGATTATCAAAGTAAATCAACTGTCTCTTACAGTTGCACTGCTGATCCCGGTGCTCCGTCTCCCCATGCTGCACTCCGGCTCTCCGCTTCCACGGGAGCCGCAACTCGCACCTCTCCAACAAAGAGAGTAGTGTTTGCTGAGACTTCCCCGCAGCCAATCAACGCGCCGTTGCTCTTGGTAACCACGTCGATCATCCTTCGACGTCCAATGAGCGGCGAGGGCGGGGCGGAGTCCAGGTGCGCCTCGGCGTCCACTTGGCAGAGCGCCTGGGAGCCGCCTGTGGGCAGGAGAGGATCTGTCAAATGCGAGGTTCCTTGAATAAGAGCGACCAGTCCGGCTCCGAGAGTCATGGCGACCGCAGCGTCTAACCACTACAACATCCTCACCTCCAGCGCATCCATCGTGCACTCGGAGCCCGGCAGCATGCAGCAAGCCACGGCGTACCGGGACGCGCAGAGCCTGTTGCAGAGCGACTACCCGCTGCAGAGCAACAACCACACGCTCAGCCACGCACACCAGTGGATCACGGCGCTGTCCCACGGAGAGGGAGCCCCGTGGTCCACCAGCCCGCTCGGCGCGGAGCAGGACATCAAACCCGCGGTGCAGGGCGCCCGGGACGAGATGCACAACTCCAGCAGCAACCTGCAGCACCAGTCGCGGCCACCCCACCTGGTGCACCAGACGCACGGGAACCACCACGACGGCCGGGCGTGGAGAACCACTACCGCGGCGCACATACCGAGCATGGCGACGACGAACGGCCAAAGCCTTATTTACTCCCAGCCGGGCTTCGGCGTCAACGGGCTGATCCCGGGCAGTGGGCAGGGGATGCACCACCACAACCTAAGAGACAGTCATGACGACCACCACAGCCCGCACCTCAGCGAACACGGCCACCCTCCGTCCCAGCATCAGCACCAGCACCGGCCGCAGAGCCACCACGACCACTCGGACGAGGATACGCCGACCTCGGACGACCTGGAGCAGTTCGCCAAGCAGTTCAAACAGCGGAGGATCAAACTGGGCTTCACGCAGGCGGACGTGGGACTCGCCCTGGGGACCCTGTACGGAAATGTGTTTTCCCAAACCACCATATGCAGGTTTGAGGCCCTGCAGCTCAGCTTCAAAAACATGTGCAAGCTGAAGCCTCTGTTGAACAAGTGGTTGGAGGAGGCGGACTCCACCTCGGGCAGCCCGACCAGCCTGGACAAAATCGCGGCGCAGGGGAGGAAAAGGAAAAAACGGACTTCAATCGAGGTAAGCGTAAAGGGAGCTTTGGAGAGCCATTTTTTGAAGTGTCCTAAACCGGCAGCGTCGGAAATTATCGGCTTGGCGGACAGTCTGCACCTGGAGAAAGAAGTGGTGAGGGTTTGGTTTTGTAACAGGAGACAGAAGGAGAAACGCATGACCCCTCCCGGAGCTCTGCCGGGGAGCGAGGATGTGTACGGGGACACGCCGCCGCACCACGGGGTCCAGACCCCGGTCCAATGAACTCTGCTGGACCGCTCCTCCAGGACATGTTTATCCTTTTTATTTATCCCCAAGGTTATATATAACTCACTGGACTATGAAACGCTATAGTGGGTGTTTTATGTATAATAGATTGCAGTGATATCTGCAGTGAATATCTGAGAAATGGAAATTGAGTGAGGGGAGGACGGGACATTTTTTCCTCTCCCAGAGCTAAAGGAACATAAGCCTGTGTTGTGTTTTCCGAGGATACATGCCCAGCACTGTGACTTCAGTCGACGCAATTTCAAGGTGTAGCCCCTATTGTGTATTGAAATTATACTTGACGACAAAAAGAGGGAGGGGATACCTGGTTGTTAAGAAAGGCATACCTGAATGGTTTCCATTCGCCACTTTTATATCAAATCGCAAAACACACTTTTCCTGTGCGTAAAAAGGGAAAGCAAATGCAATGGCGTTTAGTTTTGTAGCTCTAAATTGTGCGTCCAACAGTGATGGGTGGGTGGGTGGGAGGTTCAGGGTGGTCAAAGGGAGCTGCGTTAATGGAGTAAAACTGGAGGCCAGTAAAAGCTGCAGCCCCAGTCCAGTGGAGTCCAGCTGAGGGTGAGCATCGCCTGAGTCCCATCTGTCAGCCAGGCAGCACAGAGCCGCTTTGCGGTCAAAACACTGCTGGGAAACTGCAGACCATTCAGCTCTTATTTATTCTGAGGACTGATGTCAGGATTTAGTTATGAACACAGATTATTATTATTATTATTATATTTGTGCAGCTAACTGGCTAAACTCTTCAATAATTGGCCTGAGTGCAGTGATGTTTTAAATATAAAAGTGTATGACCTCTAACGTAAGTCAAACAGCAGTAGCCTATAAACACAAAGTCCATTCTATTTTTCACAAAACAAGGGTTAAATAATGTTCTCCCCCCTCAGAGAGTCTCCCAGCTCCAGGAAGGGCTCCGTGGCGATGGATTAGATTATCCGGCACTTTCCCACAGCAGGATGGGCTATAGATATATAGATATCTACAAAAATATATGTCACCAACTCTCACAGAACATTTGGATCCACTTTTGTAAATATTGTATAACTTTAAAAGTCATGGCTTCATCCCTTTTTTTTCTTTGTTTCATCACTGGGGCACTTTTTTGGATTGATGTTTTCAAAAACAAACAGGTTGAGTTTTTTAAATCCAGTCTCATCCACAGCCTACCTACTGCCTTGTATTTGTGTGCTATTTAACGTTCATTTTGTTGCCGAAATTATGCTCGTTTACGATTTA
This sequence comes from Nannoperca obscura, assembly GCA_036024295.1. NCBI lineage: Eukaryota > Metazoa > Chordata > Actinopteri > Centrarchiformes > Percichthyidae > Nannoperca > Nannoperca obscura. Next base: position 14,139 of record JAVQJL010084484.1, read on the forward strand.
ATACTATCTTTGTGGCGCATTTTATTTTGTGTCAAAATATTTTTTTTTATTCATGTGAAATCAATTTAATTTGTTTAAATTGTCTAAGGGGTTCTGTTTTGCCATTTGATGTCCTCTCCGAAATGACATTAGATTGTGTTTCCAATCAAAGTATTGTGCTTTAAGGACTAAGGATTAATGGATAACACTATTGAGAATTGTACATTTTAAAGAACTGTCCACAGTGAATCAGACCTAGAGAGGATAGACACGGAGATAACTGCCATGATTAGTGCATTTGAAAAGAAAATATAACAATAAGGCCCTAAATATCTCCCAAAACACATGAGTGTCATTTCAAAAATTGCAGCATATGATCAAAATTATTATTATTATTATTATTATTATTATTATTATTATTATTATT
>JAVQJL010084485.1:0-24339 GCA_036024295.1 Nannoperca obscura
GTGTGCACGCGCTTAACTAGGGCCCATCACAATAGCGTGCACTGGGGCCAGTCGTAACTACCTGGCCTACATTACCCACCATGCAACTTGACAACCAACAGTTTAGTTGGAAATTCAAGTGTGTTTATACAATTACTGGATATACGCTACAACTCTAATGCTGGCCAGAATGAACAATTCTGTGGACAACCTACACTTACAGTACCTATGTCTGGCATGCTACACAGCAAAACACACCTTTAATGAGATGTTTTCCTGTCAGCTCAGTCTTTGCTGAATGGCAAAGCCTGCGGATGTCCACAGGTTCAAAGTCAAAGCTAGTTAGTTAGCCTTTCTCATTTACTGCTCGCAGTGGGATGGGCAAGATCAATCAGAAGTAATCTGAGAAATGTCAACCTTTCATTTTGTTTTGCCCCAACAAAGGCTAAGCAGAGGGGAGAGGAATCATCACTATTAATTATGAAGCCCATTAAGTTTTGAACTGTGCGAAAGCCCTGTCAATAGAAAGGTGCTATTATCACCCAACCATAGCTTGTTTTCCTGGAATTTTTTTCTTGGAATCTGTTGTGAAATATCACAACACCCTGTGAATAACAACTACAATGATTTTCCCATGGCAGGGTTGTTCCTGCACATATGGCAGAAAAATAAACAAATATTAAAGGATATTCTGCACTTTGGACCATCATTGTTTGCGCTGCAGCTGATAATAGAATAGAAATAGCTACTTGTCAAGCTGTGTGATTACAGAGAACTGTTGGTAATTTCCAGAGGGCATTTTTTAGACATGTTTCATGTTTCATTTCAACAATAAATCCTAATTTAGAAGTAAGCAGCATCACTGCTATTACATAGTTTTCGTCAGTTGTGCTAAAGAATGAAATATGTTTCTGAAAATGGAAGAGAAAAGAAATTATTAATGGGAAATAGAAATCAAGTGTTAATGTGATAATATTTCTCTGCCTCTCACAACTAAAAGACACTGCGATACATCATCCTCATCCGCACAGCATCTTCAATCTTCTGCTAGGTCACAACACAGAGAAGAGACTGATGCTTTTCTTTGTTTGTGAGGCAAATTAGAAGGGTTTAGATTTGTCACATACCAGGATAACAAGATTATGTTTTATGTTTAGATTTTTGTCAAGTGGTGTCAACTGCTTCTATGATCATGATGAGGAATAAGTGGATTAGAACATTCGGACTGTAGAGTTGCGTAGGCCAAGGGGTAAAGAGGCCACCCAATTACCAGTGTTCTCAGTGTGATCCCTGCCACTCTGGTGGTGGTGGCTCCAGCTGCCAGCTTATTACTGGAGGATAGCTGGAGTTACATCTGTTGCTACAGCACACTCACCCCATCGTGATGGCTGAAAGGTCCTTGAGCAAGGCACCAGACACCTTGGTGCCCTCTGAACCAGAGTAAAGTCTGCTTGGTAGTGGCAGCTATAAATGCATCTGAGAGAGGTAAACAAGACTGGACCTGAAATGACTTCTGGTAAATATGCTGTAAAGTGGCTAAACTCTTACGCTATGAAGAACCAAACCATGGCTTCCTGTCTGAGCCATTACTTAGTTACCATGATAACTCAGATAAAGTAAAGTATGAACACATAATTTGTATTTGTAAGGCAAGCTTCGTGTTTAGTCAGATGCAGATCTCTTGCATTTAAAGGACCTATTCAAGTTTTTTGCCATGCTAGCAACGTAGCTCTAGAATGTCAATGTTGGTTGGTCAGTCGTTCATTTGGTCCACCACTTTGATTCCAACTGAAACATCTCAAGTATTGAATGGATTGCCATGACATTTGTACGTTCTTGTCCACCTCAGGGTGTATTGTTATTACTTTAGTGTTACCTGCAAGACTAATGACATTCAGCCTCAGCCTTACGTTCCCTGTGTTTAGTTCTCATTAGCAAATGTTAGCATTCTAACACGCTGAACTAAGATGGTGATTATGAGCATGATAGAAGGCTGGTGTTAGCATTTAGCTGAAAGTGGCATGGCTGGCTGCTGGCATGGTTTTGTTGTTCTTGTTTGTCAGGATACGCTCTTCCTGTAGGACAATTTACCTTGACTACACAATACATTTTGAGAACCTGAATTTTCCTCTTGTGTATTGTCCAAAAATGGATTTACAACTGTAAATTAAAAGGTCATCCTCCAGATATTATTTATTTAGATTTAATGATTTAGGAAATTACCTTGGTTTTTATGGAAGCTAGTACCAAAATATAAGTCTCACTTGAGCTCGTCGGGCAGCAAAGGAGCACACTGATTGTACAAAGCCAAGTCACAACTTTGCTGATAACTGTTCACTCTTGCTAAAAAGCTATAAACAACACATGGCCGAGCTTTATTTTCATTCAAATCGTATTGTCTCTCTCACACCGGCTCGGTCTCATCCCAATGGGGCAGCAGGCAACATCTGGAGTGTCACGGAAAGGGAAAGCTCTGAGGACAAAGACAAAGGCAGAGCAAACGATCCTCTGCACACACATGCACTCACACACATGAGTAAAACATGTCTGAGGTCATCAAAAGGTAACACCCTCTCCGTCTGAAATAATGTACAGATCACAACAAGTCACCGCCACTGTCTGATGAGATTTTCCTCTGCTGCTCGCTGATTGAACCGATGATCAGTGCGAGAACAAAAGTGAAATCCTTTAAAAAGAACCACTTTCAGACAGAAAGGATATTACAATGCATGACTACTCAGACAGCATTATGCAAAGGCAGAGGGTCGGAATGACACTCGATTATTATTTCAGTTTGAGCGAACTGGTGAGAAACACAAATGTTGTTTATGGTTCAAAGCACAAGCAAATAGGAAGGGAGCCCGAAGTCTTTGTCTTTTAAGTGCATTACAATTGGAATGTAAAGCTTTTCAAATGAAAAGGGTATTTAAAAGGTCGTCTGTTCATTGTGCTGTATACAAAGAGGCACACAGAAAATGTTTATCTTATCTATATCTTTCTATACTGCATTCATATACATACACTAAAATGTAACTAAAATTCAAAGTTATGTGATTTTGACGACTCATATTGGAACATACACAAGCAGAAAAGTTAAAGTTAGTCCCAACATTTTGGGAGTTGTTGTAACGGGTGTTATTAAGCTACAGAAGTTAAATAATCACTTGGCCAAAATGAAAAATAGCTGCTTTAACAGCAGACTAAAGCATCACCAAGGCAGACGACAGAGATGAATTGACAATAGGAACGACCTCACAAGAGAGCCTAAACTGTTTTTACACACAGACACACAACGCTACATTTCTAGGCAGCACAGTGGTTGTTGACATTCTCACCTCATTACTGATTTTATCGCATTGTTGTGTTGTTGTTCTTTTCACAGTTCACAAACTGTTGGCCCCAGCATGGTTGCGATCACAACCCTAAGGCGGAATTCACATAGAATCAGGGGTTGCGGTGAAAACGTACATTTTCCCATTCATTTCAAACGGGGTGCTGCGTTCAGGCTGCGGCAGCAGGGGCCACAGGCAGGGCCACAGGGGGGGCCGCAAAAAAACGCAACCCGACATCACGCCGTAGCATCCAATCAGAACGGCAAACGCTCAGGTGAAGAAGAAATTGGTTTAGCTGTAGCATTGTTGCATTGTAGCATTAGCTGTTTCCCTTAATAATCAGCGGTTAACCGAGCAACTGCAAATATGGAAGAGAGACTGATCGATCGATTCCATCATTACTATACATCAGCTGTTCACGTTAATCGCTATGCAGCGGCTTGGCTTGCATCGGTCTTCAAGCTGGGATTGCTGGTTAGTGTCAGACACTCCCACACCGCCTCAAGGCTGGATTCAATGTTAAAACAGGGTAACACCCATTGCACTCGTTTACACTTAGAACATGAGTGTCAGCTGAGTGCAGGGTCACCTCTTTGGACATGGTGCTCTGCCCTCCAGATCACCTGGTTAAAGTTAGGTCTTGGTTGAATATTGAAAAAGTCAAAAGCACAAGACAGGACATGATTACATTAATACTGAACCAAAAGCCAGATATTTCCATAACATTAACCAAAATGAATGTTTTGCCTAAACTTACTGACCACAAAATGTGTGCATTCCACAAATGATGCACTCCCTACACTCGAAAAAAGAAATGCAGGTGGTTATTACATTTCCTTTAAATTTGGGAAAACCTTTGGGCAAAACACATTAGTAGTATATAAAAGTAATATAAATTTAGCAGTTACATTCGCAGACAGAAATGAGAGTGGTATTGATTGTCTCTCTCGCTTTCGCTAAGAAAGCGAATAAGCATATTTCCTAAAATGTCAAATGATTCCTTTAAACATGACCTGTCTAGCTCCACTAACACTTGATGGTTGTGTTTATGTGCATTTCAGGGAGGAGAGCCATATGTCTGATGGGAAGCCCAAAATAAGAGCCAGCCATTGACTGGCTCTTATTTTGTGTTTATGGTTGCCTGTCACTTAAATGCCATGTTGACTTGGTTTATTAATATCTTGATCATTCCATGTGTGTGTGTGTGTGTGTGTGTGTGTGTGTGTGTGTGTGTGTGAGAGAGAGAGAGAGAGAAAGAGAGAGCTACCATGATGACAGCCAATTAATTCAGCTCTTGGGGACTCAGCGAGGAGAAACTGTGACTCGGGGGCTGCATTAGTCATGCAGTATGGCAGCACTGGCATCAGGGAGCTCTCATACACTTTAAAGGTGACTCTGTGTATGTGTGTGTGTGTGTGTGTGCCCACATTTGTTGTTTGCCTCTTCTGCTATCCTGTCATCCCTCCCTCACCCACGGGGGCCCAGCATGAAACAGCCTCATGACTTAAGGATACCATCGGCAGCGTTGAGTGCAGCCTGAGAAGCTGAGTGTCAAACTTTCAACAAAGCATTTAACAAGCACAACAGTGCACAGTGCTAACAGCTCGTTCAAAGACTATCGCAGAGTTTACCCCCTACAAGCACACAAACAAACAACTTTATTATGGTTGATGTAATGCTGAGTCCAAAGGGATGGGAGGGAAGTTTTTATTTTATTTTGTGGGACTAGAACTCTGCAGAAAGCAACGGTGCAGTGATATAATGATCACCGTGAAGTGGGTCATAGAGCTGTGTACTAGTTAAATTAAAAGCTCGCTGTTATTGAATCTGACCCCCGTTGGACTTTGCAGACTAGCAAGGATGTTCGGGGAGGAAGAGACAACACACACTTAGGTGCGTAAATATGAAGGACACACGCGCACATTACTCTGCTCATTGAATATATTTTCTACTCATTATCCATCAATGCTGACCATGAACAGCCTGCGCAACAGCTTGAAACGTCTATTTTAATGCCACAACCAATCACAGGTTACATATTAGCCATTCAGTTAATTCTGCAAACCTCAGTGTGTGATAGTCACCAAACTGTGTGGCGTCAGAGCATTTGCTTTATCTTCAAAAAGTCAAGAGCGAGGGGATAGATGCTCGCCTGTGTGTCCTGTCACCTGAACGTATCACGCTCCTGCAGATGAACTGTCACAAAATATATCATTAATATTTGCCTGTATGTACGGCACATGTTTTGTGCTCATGTTTGTCAGTCAGTAATAATGTTTTGAAGGTTGTCTTAGTTGCAGGTGGTATATTTTTAGGTGGGATACAATTGACATACAAAGATATTAATATAATTGTTAAGGTCCTTTTCTTTCTTTGCCTCAGTAATTTGAGTTCCCACCTGCTGTTGTTTTTACAGGAGAACAGTAACGTGTGCAAAAATACAGTCGAGAGTTCGGGTGTGAACCTTGAGAAACTTGGTTTGGTGTGTTTACTGTCCTGCTGTGTTAGCATTAATTAAAGATGTTCTCTTTGAGAGACTGTAGCTTGCTTATTAGCCAGAGTGACTGGAGAATGCCACCCATCAAGAATTGAGGGATACATAAATAAGGCTAACTGCATAAATGGTTAATAAGTTGTGACTAATTACTTTATTATTGATTAATACTTGGAGTTGCGAGCAAAAAGTTGGCTGGTTATCCTTCCCTTGCATAACTCTGTATTAACATAACTGCACATGTGATGCCTTATTTAAAATTAAGTCAATAATAAGAAGCAATTTCACAATAAGTGTGTATAATGCAAATTTAAATGTTATTTATTCATCAATAAAGAGTTTCTCCACTATGATAACCTACCAAGTCTGGAGTCATTCTGCTAATCAATTCAGTTGCTATTAAATGGATTGTGGTACAGATGCTCTGCAGTCCTTTTGCAGAAGGTGAGAGGATTTGGGGGAAAAAACAAACAAGTTATACTGGAGGAGAATGTGCACCCCCAAGAAGACAACCTGGCAACCCAGAAGCTCTTCTTATTAGTGTCTTATTACTGAGCTACACTGTGAACCATTATAAAATAATGTGATATGAAATTATATTTAGTAGCCATTAATAAATCCATCATTTAAACCCTGTATGATGTATGCCTCACTAACAGTGAGTAGCTGTGGTTAAAGATGTGGGTTTTGAGGATGATCATTCTGGTGGTCTAAAACCGCTGTGTTCATGCCTACGGATGGATGGTCTCTCATTCTGCAGGTTGGAGGCGGGATGTCTCCATGAGAAACAAATGATGAGGAGGACCAGTAGGTGACTGGTGGGCTGCCTCAGCCAGTGCTCTGCTTATAAAGGGCCATTAGCCAAGGTCTGTAGCTGACAGATGAAGGCCCCCTAATGGTGCAGGATCATGCTGTGATTTACAATATTTATATTTAACCAGAGAGAGATTAATTATAAACGGCAAATTGACAGGTCCAAGGGGGTGAGGGAGGTCTCTGACTGACAATGCCATTCCTCACAGCACTTCCTGCCAGAGGGCATTGCTCCTGACCTTGCGATGCCAGGCATGTTGGGCACCCCGCCACCTTTCAGCAACACCTCCCTGGTCTTTTTCTTTAATAACCATCCTTTATTCTTTGCAGGGATGCCACTCACCCTTGGATGAGCTTATAGTCTGACAAAGGCTGTCAAAGTGAAAATTCACAGTCGGGCAGAATTGACTTGTGTTTTTGATCATGGATGCTTTATTGTAGACTTGTGTTCAAGCATGTGTGTGAGAATGAGTGAGTGTGAGGGAAAACAAGTCTTGCCCAAAGCAAGAAAACAGCCATGATTCCAGCCTGTGTCTCCACACTCCTGGTTTACTGATGCCCTGCAGATGTCCTCGGCCACTTTTTATATCTAAAGTATTGTATCTTGTTTGAGTTTTGTTATCGTGTCCTGTGCTGTGTTTGGGTTGCTATCTGGTGTGCGATCCTTCATGTGGATGACAGGCTTGACATGGTCATTTCTTCATGCTGTACATTTAAAAGTAGGATGCAAAATCAATTTTCCATTGTGGGGACAAAAAAAAGCCATAATATGATGCGTTAAGGGCAGTAAAGTAATAAAAGCCACAACAGTCTGCATCATGGGATCTCGGTGAAACCCAACAACAAACTGAAAATTGAGACCATAAAAGCCTTCAGTCTGGCATTTACACTGCTACAGTGAAACAGATTTTTTTTTGTGCAAAATTTGAGTTAATTCCATATTATGAACAAATTATGTGAAGATTATTATTTTTACACTTATTTGATGAAGATCAATACCACTGTTCACTATATACAAAGCTGAGCATAAAGACTGGATAAAGGGGATCCAAAGGTAACAAAACCTCTAAAGCTCAATAATTAACATGCATACATCTCGTCTCACTTGCTGTTTCACCGATGCAGTCTTTGTGCTAAGCTACACTAACCAGCTGCTGCCTCTAGCATACAAAAATATAGAGTGTGGTATCAATCTAACTCTTGGCAAGAAAGCGAATAAGCATATGTCAAACTATTGATTTAAACAGCAAAGATAAAATAGTCAACTGGACTAATCAATGCACATGGTGTGTGCACACTAATTTGCAAACTGTACTTCATCTGGTTTGTTTTGAACCATGGCAGCAGAGAACAAAGTGTTCAGGAAATCAAGTTTGATTTTCGTCAGCAACTTCAGTCCACGCACGGGTCTGTTGGTTAGCGCTTACCACCAGCGTGGCCTGTCTGTCATGTTATCTCCAGCTGAATAAATCATACAAACACAATTTGCCGTGTTATCTACCACAAATGTGAACGCAGCAGGACTCTGACAGAAATTCTCTTTTGAGGATGAATAAAAAAACTCCTTTGTGGTCTCTTTGTGGTTACAGCAGTAAAAGCACAACTGCGCAGGAAAATGGTCTGATTCACCAATGCAATCAGGCTGCGATTCAAACTATGGGGGGAGAGTTGTTCATGTTTGCATATCACTGAACTATCACAGGAATAACACATCCTTTACACCTCTCATCCTATACAACAGTTTCCACCTCCAGCTCCTATCAGTCTCCCCTTCTTTGTCTCTTTCTCACCCGTCACCTTTGCCTCGCTGGCCCCATTCATCTCTTTTCACTGCTTCCCATATCCAAGAAGCTCACCTATGGCACTCTCCCCTGGCACCCTCACTTGCACTTTGCAGACTGAGGAGCACAATGAAGGACAAGGAGCTAATGATTTTCATTTAGTTTAGCCCCTGGGTTTGAGAATATACATTCTGGATAAATCCTGAGATTTTTGACGTCAACATTTTAGTGTCTTCTAAGTGCGGGACGACTAAGAAGAGGGCAGCGGGGATGGACAGGGGGTGCCATGCGGGACCCATGACTACATTTACTAATCCTCTGTTACCCCTACCAGCCCACATTACAGATGGAAATCGCTGAAGGATTTTATAACAGCGAATCAACTTCGCTCAGTTTAAGATGCCGTTCACCGTCAGCAGTCTCACCCCTACTCTGCCTCCTTTCATTTCTCTCTCCTTCCCACCATTATGTCACACCCCCCTCTATCTGAAATTAGTGCTTTAAAAGGAGAGATCACACCAATCCAATGTGCCAGCATGGGAACAATTAGCAGGCAGGTGCAGAAGATTGCTCTTTTCATAATGAAGGTTATTTATACATGCCCCCTCGTAGAGCTGGACATGCTGCCTCGTTGTCACCTAGTAAATGCTCAAGGCTCTTTTCTTTACCCTTTCCCACTTCCTGGCTTTTTCTCCTTCACACACACAAGGTGGTTCAGCTCAGCTCAGGCGCCCATAAATCAAAGGCACCAAATATGAAGATAAAGCCTGTTGCTGCAAAATCTGACACCAGCTCAGATGTCAGATCAGAATGAGACATCAGTTATTCTCAATCCAATTACATTAATCGACCATAGAAAATCCATACTGAAGGCAATCTTTACTGCCAAATTACAGGGATCACACGATTATAATTGAAGTTGGTTGTGGCTGTCACTATGCATCTAATGAAATAATCTTGTTGAGCTAGCCCTCTGACCATGATCATGACAGACATAATTATCAATCTTTTTTTTCTGCTTAATATTGTGCTTTACTCCCCACATCACCCCACTTTCTTGTCAGTATGGAGACTGTCTGCTATATGTGGGGAAAACTCCGAAAAGTTTCAAAACATTTCTGCGTATAATGGACGGGGGGGAGGGGGGGGGGGGGGATCAAGTCAAAGAGGATGACAAGAGGAAGATGTGAGTAGTCTGCCATCATTTCCGAGGCAGTTCACTGACTTCACAGACATTGAAGGTCATGCACTTTCAGAGGATCACTTATTGAAAACAGCCTGCATGATTGGGCAATATCCACACAACTTGATAACAGCTCTCACTTTGTGCAGCACGTTTAATTCAGCCCTCAAGGTCAAAGAGGTCAGTGGACAAAGTGTTGCTCATCTTAACTGACTAACAGCCACATGCAGCTCTACATGCAGCTCGCCTCCAAACGCAGAGCGCTACTGCTCTCTACTGACAGCTGCAAGGCGAATGTTGTCTGAAATGGCGCTTTCTTATCAAGGTTTACTTGATGAATGGTAATGAAATGACATGAAAATGAAAGGAAATGACTGTTGAGGCCTTTTTTTCCCCGAGAGATGAGGTTTACTCTAAACCTCAAGATCAAGATCACATCTTGTGTTGACGTGTATCATGAAGGATGTAATCCCCAGTGAACTGAGCAAGGCCTTATTATGATGAGATACACATCTTTATCCTTACAGTAAATTGCTCTCTGCTTGCTGACCATTGCTGAAGGCTCCAGAGATATGTCCTTCTCAGACAACTGTCTATTTCCTGCAGGATTTGTCTGGTAGACAGTTGGTGAATAACCCTGTCAGCTCAAAAAGAATAATTTAGCTCATTTTTTGTGTGTTTTGTGGTATTTATATAATCATTATGTGTGATTTTATTTTTCCATTGAAAAATGAAATAGCTTTTAAAATTTGATTTGAGTAAGTCGACTGTCAGTGTGGCAAATATGTTGTGTTGTCTCCATCTGGTGGTAATGTGGTGAAATTACATAGTTTTATTTTATATATGTCAATTCAAGCAGGTACACATGTTGATTCTTCATATGCAAATTATGTTTACACTTGATATTTACTACTACATAACTGTTCAACTAAAGTTCCTAGTTTTAGCTCTCAAAAAGCATTTGGTTCATTTACAAGCAGAGAGTAAAATAAAAAAAACATACATTAAATAAAACATGAAGCAGAGACATCAGTGATACAATCAGAAAGGTTATTCTCTTTTAAACTGCACCATTACATGAGATATATTTAAAATGTTCCAACAATTGTATGATGAAAAATTCAAGGTCAAGAGTGAGCAGAAAAATATAAACATCTTTATGATGTAATGTAATACAACACAAGAGCCCTACAATAAATGATACATTACTTAAAATGTAGTAAGTAAAGTATTTGTTGAAAATGCTACTTTAGGTGTTTGTGTGTTCACTCGGTTCTGTGGTACCTTTTGAAAGTGCAGTTTATGTTGTATGGAACATTAAATGTGTTTATAATATTATGTGTGCCTGATTTGCATATCAGAAATATTAAAAACATTGCAAAATGTCCTCCAGTCCAGTCCAGCCACATCACAAACTAAAGCTTTAATCACCAGATGGCATCATCACCTCTCTCACACAGTGTGAACAACAATTAGAAATGAAAGGATTCACAATGACTGGTTTATTTGGTTGCAACACAATGTAAAGAGGATATAATTTTATCTTGATTTTTCTTTTTTATGTATAAGGACTATAATAACCATATGGCTGTACGTTTTGGTAACCATAGTCCCTTGTGATGAAAATGGATTGGGGAGATACTTTCAGTACACTTGCGTCTGTGCAGCAAAACATCACGTAAAGATGTTATTATGAGCCCGAGCATCCATTACACATTGTAAGTGTTTATCCACAAGCTGACAGCTCTCAGAGTCCCCGATGCTCAAGTGTCTGGAAGCCTTTCTTCTTCTTTTGATGGACAGGGTCTTAACAGCCTACTCTACGTTTGCCTATCTGCCATATGGTGTGCTGGTATAAGAAAAGAGCTCACTTGAAACTGCATTTTTAGCCAGTCATACAAGAAGGAAAACCCCACGAATGGCCCCTTAAAACAAACCCCTTCACTTTGAAGACTGATTAAGCTCTCTGGAAGTTTACTAGATAGCTACACCACTGATGGGCAGTAGACCCATTTTAGCCTGAGATGAAAAATATGTTTGTGCAGAAGGATGCTTTAGCCCATATCCAGTGCTGGAAGAAGTATGTGCATGCTTTACTTAATACCACAGTCTGCATTCACTATGTTACAAGTACAGTTGCTGCATATTAACAGCATAACTTAAAAATAAATAAAGTATAAAAAGTAATATTCATTAGACAGCAGAACGGCCCCATTCAGAGGTTATCTAGCCTATATTGGATAATTATTACAGATACATCAACATGAAAGCAGCATTTTGAGTTTTACTTTGGGCAGTTTTGTCTCTAACAAATCATTCTATTTTATATATAATGATTTGGTTATCTGGTTATATTTTTGTTAATAAAAAAGTATTCTGCAAAATAACTAGTAACTGTAGCTGTCAGATAAATGTAGGGTACAATATTTTCCTCTCAAATGTAGTTAAAAAGAAGTAAATAATTGTAGAATTTTTCTGTAGATTTCTGCCAAAGTAAGAGCAATGTGAGGATAAATGTTTTGGTATACATACAAGTATAAAGCATAATTAGCAGGCTAAGAGTGTACGCAAAGTACATTTTCGGATAGCATGCCTACTTAACTTAACTTAAATGGTTGTTTTTGTAGGACACGTGCCTTACAAAAAAGATCTCTTAACACCTGTGATCAGTGGTGCAGGTCTGACTTTTAAGAGCTGCTTTGTTGTCCTGGTCGTCATGCTGAATAAACTGCTGACCCCGCGGGGCCCGTCTATCCCCTGCAAGCGTGTAAAAAAAACAAAAAACGGCACCCTGCAGAGACTTCATCTCAGGCATCGCGACATCTCCCTTCCCCTCGAGCGCAGCAGGCGCCTGCGCAGCTATTCTCGCGATGACAGAGGAGGCGTGTCGTAAACGAGCGCGTCCTAAATCTAAAGCAATTCCAGGTCTGCAAACTCAGCACAGTCCACTCAGAGCCGCTGCAAGCAGGTCATCGCCTCTCATTAACTGTCTTTGCCTCAGAGTTCATCAATTAGCCTCCTAACACAAGATAACATTGACTTAATGAACCGTTACTTTAACTAGAATATTACTTCCCTTTTCCCAAATTAATGAGGCCGCTAATTGTCCCAATTTGCGTCTGAAACCCCGGCATTAAGATTTCCCTCTTTGCTCAGTTGAACCACCTCCGTAGCTCCGGGTGTGTGAGGATAATTACAGAGCAGACTGCCTCCGACATCAAGAGGTTCACTGTTCCTGGTGCATGCGTGTGTGCAAAAATAATGGAAATGCTCTGTTGTTACGAAACCACGGACTCTTTAATTAAAACACTCGAGAGACACAAGGCAAAAAAAAACAAAACGGTGGCTCTATGTACGGACCACTAGGACCCAAGATGGTGAGGAAGGAAATCCCAGTCAGTGTGTCACTGTAGAGTTCAACTCATGTAGACCTGTTTGTATGTTATTGTATAAGCGACCTGTAAGTTTAGTAGGGGTGGGATTGGTGGGTCACAAGGAGAGAACACAGTAAAATGGAAAATATATATGTATATTATATACATCACAAGCTCTACATAGTGCCTATGTGATTGCAATGTTTCATTTTATTCATTTATTTATGAAACTGTCTGGGGAGTGTAATCAAACCTTTAATTATATATGCGTCCATCATCTCTAAATAATTCACCAGGAATGTTCCTGGAAATATGTAATATTGATTGTGAGGAATATGGAGAGTGTTCAATTGGTACTCTTCCAATGAATTTGTTCCAGTTAATTCCTGGAGTAATCAAAAAAGTCATCATGTCAGGTGAACTTGTAAACATGTAGAATAAAAAAAGAATAAGTAATTGGGTTTAAACGGAGCTGTTCTTCTGAGCCATTTCCTATTCCCCCATTGTGGTTTGTAGGGATGTAGGTGCTGTAATATCTTGAGCAGGTGGACAAAGAAACAGACATGACACTTCCAACTAAAGCCTTAAAATTAGAATTGAATTAATTATAAATTGCTTGGGGCCATGATTCCCCAACTGTGGTTCCCTAGGGGTAATTGAGGAGGAATTAAGGCGTCCTCTGTGAAATTAGGCCTGCTTCATTTACTGGAAATTAGAACAATGAGACCATGTATTAATTTTGGAACTGCTCTCACTCTCTCCATTAACAGTCCCCAAGTGAAGGGAAAACCCTGCCAATCGCTGCTACAAAACATACATGCAGTATTTACAGTGAAGCTGCAACCAAACAGCATCATTGGTTCAAGGGGCATTTGCTCTCACCAATTACAACCGCCTACAGTGTGTGGTGTAACAACTTAGTTGTGGTTAATAAAATGAAATAGCAGCCGTGGAGCATGTGTTGACGCAAGTGGGTGCTGCTGTGGTTGGCTGCTTCTGTCATTCAGCTGCAGCTATCTTGGTTCCTCTTGTTGCCAAGTTGGTGACATATTGTGAAACTATTATTGGCTATGAACTGAGTAGTGAGCTTGGCGATGCACTGGGTGCTACTTACCATCAGGATATTACTGATATCACTATTATGTGATGTCATATTTGACACTGCAGCCTACCTGAAAGGTAGCATGTGTGACAACTACTATACTGCACCTTGTTTGTTAAGTTATTTGAACATATGAGTTAACAAGGAGCACCCAAGGGCGAAGGACACACAGGTCCAAATGTGACCATATTGGTCCGAATTGTTAACATTCTGCTACAGTCAGCAGTGTTTACGGTCTATCTGGGCCTGTTTAATCATAAGACAGAGAGTCCGGGAGTCTGTTTTAAGAGTTACATGCATTATTTTAAACCTTCTGGGTTTCTGGCCAGGGCCTGGGCACATACGCCGCTGGTGAAACAAACAAGGAGCAGGTAATGAGGTGTGGACTCATAGTGAAGTCCAGGAGCAGGTGGTGATATTACCACATACAGGTTTAGGGAAATAAGATGGGGACTATGTTTGAGTGTGACTACATTTGGTTACAGGTTCATCAAACAGCTGGTATCCAGCTACTGAGGTGCTGTGTACACACAATACTGAGCAGATTACCAGATGAATGTCTTTTCTTTCAGTGATTTAACTGCTGTTGAAAGAAGTTATAACAGCACAAGTTCCTCAGATGGAACACTTGTTTGCTGCCATTACTTTTTTAGTATCACTTGATGGAAAGCAACTATCTTTATGGTATTTTTACTTGAGTATTTCCTTTTTTAATTTTTAATTTTTACATTGTGTATGCTCAATATACACTGCACTTCTGAGGGAAATACTGCACTTTTTTAATTTATTTGAGGGCCAGTAGTTTTCAGTTGTGAAATACAAAACAAATGATGAGCCTCTGAAACTTAGCAGTTAAAATTAGCTTCACTGTTACCAACCACAACATTACACCTAACAATCTAAATCTAAAATATATTATAGCAGGCCTATAACAGTCAATAGTGCAATTCTTGTTTTTACTTTTCATACTTATATTTAGCTGATGAATAAATAGGCTGCTTCTTCGACCACTGCCCAGTAGTAATTATGGCAATCACTTAGGCTGCAGATAACTCTTTCAGTTTAAAAAAAAAAAAGGGTGGGGGGGAAGAGGCTTGGACCGGCACTCAAAGTTGCCATAACTAGACAATTGACAGTCATGTTGTGTGCCCCTCTCCCTGCCTGGTGGGGCGCATCAGTCTCTCTCTTGCAGGAGGTCATATGGAAGTTGACCTCAGAAATGTTCCTCACACCTCCTCGGCCTCCCCCGCCCCCCCCCGCGCTCACGCCCCGCACCAGATGGGAAGTGTAGCCGCATTTGCACGCAGGGTTGCAGGCTGTTGCGCTGGCAGTGGGGCTGAAGGAATGAAATATTCATGTAGCCCCCCCCCCAAAAAAAATGAATGGACGCCTCGGGACGGGGAGCGTGCCGATTTAATCAACTAAGACCAGGCCTCATTAAACTGCTGGCGGCGAGGCAGGTCACGGTGATTTTCTTTTACCAGTACTCGACCCCGACTGTTACACACACACACACACAGGCTACTATGAGACAGAGATGCTAAATGTGTCCAAGTCACCGTCCTCGCAGCCTCCCGGATGTCCCACCGGACAGGTCTGCGCCGGTGCCGGAGCGGTTCCTCTCCTATAATTGATGACCTAATGCGTGATTAGCTCTTGTGTCGGAGCAGCGAGTCGCGCCGTGAAAGCTCGGTCGTCGCTGCGCGCGGCATATGGGAGACGTGGGTGACACTGGCTGGGACAGAGGTGTGTATAGCTTGTGTGACGGGGGGGGGGGGGTAGAGGTGCCAGGGGACAACAGCTGATAGGCACAGGGGCCACGTGACTAATCAAAAATTGTAGCCTAATTTATGACTTGATTTGGTCTCACTTAGTGGATAAAACCTTAATCTTATAACAACAACAACAACAACAACAACAGTAATAAGGATAATAACAATCATAATATCATATGGGGACTTTTTGCATTATGACTTGTGTATGTTTTGATCCGCGTTTCTTGCTAAAGGATTCATAAATCGCATCCAGGCAGCTTATCGGTTATCTTGGCTCTGCTACAGACAGGTGTGTCCCACTCCTTGCCTTCCACCTGTTGGTTTTATTATTCTTCTGCAAATATTCCGCAAAAGGCAGTCCACCTTTTACTGTTTGTTTGAGAACAAACCTCAGCGCTGACATATCCCTCAAGGCGCAAACCCAATTAAGGCGTCAGTTCCTTATGAGAAAAATGTCCAAATTCATTTTCCATGGACCGGGAGAGGTGGCGGAGGCCCACGGATGACGACGATGATGATGATACAGCCTTGAATTTGTTCTTAAACCAAATGTACACAATAGCTCACTAACGTAACTTTTAAAATATGCATTTCTGATATACATCAGAAAACAGTTTGAGCCCAAGTTGTCTAATGTTTAAAGTAACCTACTAATCCACGTAAAAGAGCAGTTTTGTCGTGCGCACTTGTGACTTTATTTATTTATAGACATAGATAAAGCCAACAGACATGCAGCCCAGACTTCACTGAGAACAAGTTCAGATCATCTTATTCTGAGCTTTTCAAACACATTAAGCCACGCTCTTAAATGATTCATTCCGTCGGCTCCCCTCTGTGTGAGAATAACAACAAGGTCGTGATTGAGTTACAATGCACAATAGGAGAAAGAAAAGTCGAGCTTTGTCTAATTGTTCCTCGACAGGGTCAGAGGGGATCGTGCGATTGGCTGCTGCCTCCTGGGGCTGCAGGGCTGTCAGAGCCGCATCGCTGGGAGGGACGCCAAGGTGACCGAGGGGCGGCTGTATAAATTGCTGTCGCGGTGCAAACCGCTCCAGAAGCAGAAACGAGGGTCACCAGCCCAGAGTCTTCCGTGTGACCTTTTCCCTGCCACGCACGACCACATCGCCATGACAGCGATGACTGCAAAAGCGGAGCTTTCGAGCTGGACGGAGTATCCAGAGGACTTCGGCCTGCTGCAGCAGCGCAACCTGACCCACTTCAACTCCAAGACTTGGATTTCTTCTAACTCCCCCCGTGCGTTCTCCAGGAGGGACGCGCACGGTGCCGCAGACGCGGGCCTCTCGCTGGAGAAACTTCCCGACTGCGCGTCCGCCGCGTGCGTCACGGAGACGGACTCCGACAAGGCGGCAGAGGGATGCAAGGTGAGCCACTTTGCCCCCCAGAAACACCGGCGCGTCGCAGCCAACGCCAGGGAGAGGAGGAGGATGCACGGGCTGAACAAGGCGTTCGACGAGCTGAGGAGCGTCATCCCTTCCCTGGAAAACGAGAGAAAGTTGTCCAAGTACGACACCCTTCAAATGGCCCAGATTTACATCACGGAGCTGTCGGAGGTCCTGGCCGGCGTGGTTCACCCGGAGTGCAGGAGTCCCCGTCCGGGCTCGGCGGACCAGAACTCCAGGATGAATCTGATTCACTCACTTCTGCCGGCAGTCACCGTGCAAACCCCGAACTCGCTGACCGGAGAACAGAGGAACCCCTGCGCCTCCGTAGGCCACGTTATAATACTCGGCTCTGCGTCTGACTTGGGGTCCAAAAACTCAACTTCTTCCAACGGCAGCGACGGGGAATCTTCGCACCTCAGCGACATGGAGGAAAATCACAATGGAAGACAGTAACAGAAACCCACTGACTGCTCACTGTTTACCCCGCAGTGTCTTCTGCTAAAGAAGGACCCAGGAGAACCACATTTCACAGCTTGTAGAAATGTTATGCCATGTGAGACAGCCCTGTACATTCTCCTGCATGCACAGCATGTATATAGCTTAGATGTTGCACTGCCAAATGAAAAAAAGCAGGTAAAACTCAAAAACACCTACTGAGATCTTGAATTTTTTGAACTTCCTAAGGCCATGATGGACTCCAACAGGCCTTTTGTTAATGCACTTTATGTCCTAGACCATCACTAAAGACATTTCCAGTGTCATTAGTGACAACTGTCTAAATTAAAAACAATTATTTAGATATTTATGTATAGATTTGGGGTATTTTTTATAAAATTGTTTTGCTACAATAAAGATATACTTTAAACATGAGTGTGGATTTTAAAGTTGCTTTTTAATAATGAGATATTCTTTTTAGCCCGCAATACACTGCTGTACACTGAAGTTTACATTTCCATATTTCTACCACGTGAAGCAGACTGAAGCGTCCGTGTCCAAAATGCAGCACATGACAGAAAAAAACATAAATAAGAAGGAGCTAACTCCAAAGATGATGTGGAACTCACTGAATGTAACAAGGAAACATGTTTTTCAGCTCATCAGCTCATGGCAGTGTCACATTAAAGAGTAGCAAGTACGATAGTAAGATAAAATGAGGTATAAGCACCTCAAAATTCTACTTTGAGAAAATGTACTTACATTCCACCACTGCAGATCAAAATTCAAACATCTGCAAGCCAAGATCTGCTACCTAATGTTCCCAGCTGAGGGGATTTCAGAGAAATAAAGACGTTATTATGCTTTATGACAGTCTATCATTGCTATATTGCTCCTTCTAGTCTGTCTGTTAACTAATAGCCTACTGAGAAAATGTGGGGTTGCCCACTCCGGAGGGAAGAGGTGGCTGGAACTTTGCCAGGTCCTTGGAAATGATTTCTGCCAGCCTGTGTTTAAAACTGCCAGGGGCCTCTGTGGGGCTAACGTGAGTAGAGGAGTCCTCCATCTCATTCATGTCATCCACTGCCTCTGCCTGTGCATTGTACCCTGGCTGGGGGCATGGGTAGTTATTCGCAGGGGGCTGACGCTGGTATCGAGGCTTGGGTGGGGCGTAGGCAACAGGTTGGGGAAGGGTGCAGGGAGGAGGCTGGGGAGCAGGCTGAGGTTGGGCCAACAAGACGGCCTGCAGCTGGGGATTTAGGGGAGAATCGGCTATTTTCAAATCCGAATAGATGCACTCTGAATCGTCTGTCTCAGGTGTGAAGTCCTCTTTTCTGACCATAGGAAGCGTGGCTCTCCTTAAGTTATAATAAATGCTGTCCTCCATGTCATAATCCAGGTTTCTGGCCTCCAGAGAATGACACCGTTCATCCTCCTCCTCACCTGCCTCCTCCTCCTCCTCCTCCTCCTCGTCTCCCACAGCCTCCTTGCTGTTAGAGAGATACGGTTTGACAGTGGTGTCATTAATAGTAGAGTAGTGGTTGTCAGACTCGTCCTCAAGATTGTAGGCAGATGAGGCAGAGGAGCAGTTGCTAGTGGTCGGGAGGATGATAGGAGACTGGTCAGATAACGATCTTCTGTGGCCACCGAGTGGCTTGACAGAGGACACGCTCTCCGCAGAGCACTGCTCTACTATAGCCTGGAAGATCTGGTGACCGTGCCTGGACAGGAAGATGAATACTCCTTCTCCTGACTCACAACGACGGCCTGCTTCAATGCTGAATCCACCCTGAAATCACATCCATTAACACACATCTTAAAGGAATAGTTTGACATTTTGGGAAATATGCTCATTCGCTATCTTGAGAGTTAGACGAGAGGAAAAATACCACTCTCATGATTGTATAGGAAGCTACTACCAGCAGCCGGTTAGCTTAGCTTAGCATTAAGACATGAATCGGGGATACAGCTAGCCTGACTCAGCCAACCAGCTATAACACGTAATAGCAAACATGAAAAAACTATTATGGCTGTATGCTAACTAGGTAGCTGAAGCTAGCATAGCACAAAGACTATTAACTGGGGGAAATAGCAACATGTGAAAACGTGACGTAAAAACCAAACAAGATGTAATGTGTTAATGTTTGTGCTTTGGAGGTGCTGGTAGGTGGGTTTTGTTGCCTTAGGACAGAGCCAGACTTGCTGTTTCCAGGCTTCATGCTAAGCTCAGCTCAGCTAACCAGCTGCTGGCTTCGTATGTACAGACATGAAAAGGGTATCCATATGCTCCTCTAACTCGAGGCAAGAAAGTGTATTTTCCAAAAGGTCAAACTATTCCTTTAAATATATGTGAATAATCTGAACTGAATGCCAGATTTATCATGACTATGGTGATGCAGTTCTTTCTGATTTGGGGAGAATTCATAAATACTTTACCTCAACCTGTCCAAATTTGCGTAAGAGCCTGTACGGCCAGCGATAGATGGTGTGTCCAGTATTGATGGCCAGCAGTATCACAGCCTCTTTTTCTGGGGAGACCAGATACTGCCCAGACAACTGGCACCTCCTGGATGCCTCTGTGGTCTGGACAGTCACTTGGTACTGGTTTGGAGGAAGGGTCAGATCTAAACAGGAAAATATTTGTCACTAAAAACATGACAGCACACTGAGGTTACAGCAGCGCAACTAAACTTGAAAGTACTAGATTTTCCAAATGAGGTCTGAGAAACATCAGCAAAGGAAATAAAATGCACACCAAATACATTCTCATACAGTAAAAGTATGATTTATAACTGCTTGGATTTGACTAATCTCTCCATGTGACTGGGCTGCCTAGATCTTTTAGGAGAAGTGTAATCCATTAGGAAAAAAAGAAAAACATTTGTGTAAGCCAGAGCTTGCTCACGCTAATACATTTTGGAGTTCATATTTGAATAAATTAGTGGCAATAGCTACTGCTCACACATATTCAGAGTTTCTGCTGATGTCTTCAATTTATGATGCCATAACCTCACCGCTGGCTTTTTCCTTTATTATAATATATTCACCAATTGACTCTTATAACCGTATTAAAGGATAATTCCAGTTCATACAACATGGGTCTAATTTTTGTAGTTTCAGCTATTATTTCTTTCGGTTATGACAACAGTGTACTCAATATACAGTACCAGTCAAAAGTTTGGACACACTTTCCCATTCACTTTAATAGGAAAGTGATGTTATTTTTAATTTTTTGTTGACTGATCAGCTGCCGACGAGCATTACCGGTTTTCCAAGATGAGTAAAGTTCATTATCCTCCATGGTCAAGCTATTTCCTCTATCGAAACCGCCTTTGTCTGACTCTCCAGGATCCTTCTGTAAACACAGTGGCATGGCAAACATTACATGGAGTAAACACCACCCTCTTATCACTGTTTATGACTTCAAAGAGGTAAGATGCAAGAAAGGACATCGCTTGTGCAAGCATGAGAATTAGAGAAGTCAAGTGGCAGAAGTTACAGATACTGTACTTCCTCATTGTGCTATCTATTTCTGATTGTGAGTAAGGTTTATCCCCACCCAATGATAACACTACACTTGAAAAAGAAAAGGGGACAGTTGCACTGGTCAAGAGCAGAGAAGTGTGATACCTGGAAGGCTAGAAGACAGAGGGCACTTAGCCAGTCCTGGCTTGTCGTGGAGGCCATGGTGTAGTTGCATTGAGTGGTGTGTAAGTAGAAGGCTTTGCACCCAGCAGGGCAAGACTCCTTTGGAGCAGGGCTGAGGCTGAGACAGTCACTTAGACGCACCACTTTTCTCTCTGGCGTTTTCTGCCGACTGGCCTTCTTCTGGTCACTAACAGGATTGTTGTCAAGTACAGTATAGAGCTCCAACCGCCCAACCCCGGTGGAGCTGGGTTTAAAAAGCACCATCCATATTTTCCGCCATGTTCTCTGTTGTAGATGAAAGCAGGTGACATGGAAAAAGCGACTGTTAATGAATGGCTTCTCAGACACGGTTCTTGAGTGGATTAGATTGTATTTCATGTTATATTATTAAGAAGCATGACATTTGTTTCTGTTGTTACACAGATGACACTGAGTTCTACATTTCTGTTTTACGCGATGATCTGAGGGTTATTTGATGACTCACACTTTTCTACAGTTAACAAACAAAGCCGATATTATGATTATTAGGGAAAAGGCCAAAAGAGAAACTCAATTCAGCCCTATTTTACTGTCTATTTTCTCAACGCTGTGGCTTAGAAACGCTGTAATTCTAGATAGTAAATTAAATTTACAGCACCACTACGCCTTCTACCACTTAAAGGGCATGCGAGGTCACACCCTGTTTCTCACAGGACATCAGGGTAGAACATATTCACACTTGATTATTATTATTAATACACTTTTTTAGTATTATAACACCCCCTATAATAATACAGAATTGACCTCAAGGTGTATCTCATTGTTT
This sequence comes from Nannoperca obscura, assembly GCA_036024295.1. NCBI lineage: Eukaryota > Metazoa > Chordata > Actinopteri > Centrarchiformes > Percichthyidae > Nannoperca > Nannoperca obscura. The sequence goes on from JAVQJL010084485.1 coordinate 22,125, forward strand.
TCAGATGACCTCATGAATGATCTCAGTGAGTTCAATCAACCCCCCCACAAACTAGCAACAACAATCGCAACCCAATTTTACGTTTTGTTAGGGGGCAATACAAACTACACTGAAGGGATTTTCACAAAGTGAGTCATACTGATCCAAAATAGGTTTAGCCACACCAAGTGAATGGAATGGAATTTTTATTCCCAAAGTGTCACATATTACCAAAATTAAGCACAAATAAAATGTATTAGTGGCTAGCAATGGAAAAAACATTCAGTGAAACTAATTTAATTAATATGTAACCAGCCTCAGTTATTCACTTCAATATCAATTATTAATCATATTTAATAGGAGAACCAATGCCATATTTTCACTACTGAAGTCACAATTCAGTCTGAAATTACAGCTGCAGTGGAGTTAAATTGAGATTATATGATGAGACACCCACACTGCAACACTGTTTCCTGAAGTTGAAAGTGGTTGTGGAAATATTTATACCTGATAATTTACTGCTTATTTCAAATTTGGTCAGACTAAATCATCTCCACAATATGAATTTAAAGCAAGTCAATAACCCTAAGCATGTATTGGGGCTACGTGCTTGCAGATTTACCAATCCCATTAAACATCTGAAGTAACATTTTACAAAACTGCATTTGCACATTTGAACTAAGCAGCTCTTCAAAGCAAAATGTTTATTAATATCCATCTATTGATTTAATAAAAAGGAGATACAATGTTCACTTTTGCTGATGTATGCTAAATTTGTAAAATTTCTGTAGAACTTACTTTTCCAAACTTGACCCCCTGAAGGTACACCATCCCTTCCTTGAAGATGACATCCATGCTTGTAAGCTTGGTCTGTGAATCTCTCACTCTAGTGCACTTGCTGCTTTGTGGTCACAACGCAACTACCCGACAGAATAAAAAGATTTTTTCTATGCCCCTAGAATAATTGTTTCCATTACGTCACTCGCTGGTTTCATTCTGTTCTCTAGATCGCTCATCTGCCGCTACGCTGTTGCAAAAGAAAGAACACACATCTTGTGTTGCTGTTTTCTTGAGTCAGACTTCCCTTTGCATTATTCTGCCTGTTTTAGCAACTTCCTCACCGTACAAAACACCCTTTTTTATTTTTCCAGAAAAGCACAACAGATCACAGAAGTTATAGTGGTTTTATTTACAGTTAAGTATCAAAAACGTATGTTACAAAAGTCCCTCATAAAGAACAAGTATGACTGATTTAAAAAAAAAAAAAAAAAGATCTGACAGATCAAACTATGTTCCATAGTAATAAAAATACACTTCCTCTGTTACTGTAACTGTCGTTTCCTCAGAAATGTTTCTCATGAAAACATGTTAGAAGTCCATTGAGCTATGAGCCAGATAGTCTTTTCGCCCGATGTTGGTGACTTGCTTGGTCTGCATGGCCTCCAACTTTGGACAGTCTGTAATGCGATGACCCAGACCACCACAAAATGTACAGCCCCTCTCTCCTGTGAACACACAAGAATCAGGCGTGTTAGAAAGGGTCTGCAAACACTCCACACTTTTAAAAGGAAACACAAAGTTATTACAGAGCAAGCCACCAGTGAAGAGGGTGTAGAAAAATGTGAACTTGATCTGGTGCCAACAACTCACCTCCAATGTCCAGCATGGTCTCGTCTCCTGTCTGGAGCACCTGGAGGACTGGAGGAACCTTCTGCTTGGCTTCAACTAGCAGGGCTTTAAGGTCCATCAATACTGACTCATCTATGGGGAAAAGACATACACTTATTGTCGTTTAACACTGAACTACTAAATTCACTACTCCTATACAGAAATTAATTAGATTTTTGTCTTGACTGGTTTTTCTTCTTACCACAGCCTTTATTAATGAACGTTGTGGCAATACCGGTCTTGCCAGATCGTCCAGTTCTTCCAATTCTATGGACTGAAACAAAAGCATTTCAATAAACCGGCGTGAGCAATATAAGGAGAACTGATGATTATATAATGTACCAATTTTAAGAAGGCCTGTACTCATAAACACACACATATATATATATATATACACACACATATATATATATATATATACACACACACACACACACACACATATATACATATATATATATACATATATATATATATACACATATATATACATATATATATACATATATACATATACATACATATATACATATATACATATACATACATATATACATATACATACATA
>JAVQJL010084486.1:0-20616 GCA_036024295.1 Nannoperca obscura
TTCAAAGTTCAAAGTGTTTTATTTGTCAAATGCACAGTATAATACAGGATCATTCTGAGCGAAGAAATTCTTATGACGAGGCAGGCAACAACTACGTGGAACAGAACCAAATTATATGAATAGCCTGGATATATGAAGCACAACACAATTTATATATACATATTCATTAGCTGTTTTATAGTGTATAGTATGCATTGTGTAGCCTATGTGTGTTTACCTGTGTGTAATGTACAAATATGTAAGCTACCCCATCCAAGATAATGCATGTAAAACCTGTAGCTTTGCACACCTGTTAGTGTCAATGACTCTTGCACTCTTAGCTTTGATTTGCCTCTGATGACATTCCCTCCTTGTCTTCAGCTCTTTACTGATAGGGTCTCTCCTAGACGCAGAGTTATTCTTGTAAACCTGGTATAAATACAAAATGATAACGTTAATTTACAATTGGTGGTTGGTTGGCCCAGTATCAAAATTGCACATTTACCATTAATCTCATGTCAAGGAAATTGATTAGCAATGATTTTGCTAATTGATAATCGCAATCATAAATCGTTTTAATAATGTTTCAGACAAACAAACAAAAGATGCTGGTTCCAGACCCCCTAAATGTGAAGATTTGCTGCTTTTCTTTGTTTTATATGATAGTAACCTCAATTTATTTTACTATTTTGGACAAAAAAATAAATTTCAAGACATCACCTTGCATTTTGGGAAATTTTGTTAATGACATTTTATGGATAAACTCAGAAATCAAGAAAATAATCAACTGATCAGTCGATAATGAAATGAGTTGCTACATTCTCCTCTTCCTCTAGCCTCATGAAGCTCCTCAAGGCTCTACCCTGGGTCCTCTGTTGTTGTCCTTATATTCACTCCTGCTTTGTGAAAACATATTATTATATATGATCTATTATTTGATGTAATGAATTATACAAATTGGGATAATGGTGCACACAAATGGTGTTGCACTTGGTTATACACAAGAAAAGTAATAAATAAAAAAATAAGGGACCCTCGGTTTTGGAAAGTTACAATCATCTGCATGCACCCCATACTGTACAAACTCAAGTATATGAAATAGGGTAGAGAGACAAGACCCAGCTGTTTGGTTCATCAAAAGTCCTCCACCCCAATGACACCACTGTCTATCACCGATCATGACTCCTCATCCTCCCTACAGGATGAATACACCTCCCCATTAGAAAAACTTCTTAACTCCAGCTGTACTGATTTTAATGCTTTTTCTTAAACTGAAACTCCCAAATGCCAGGAGGCTTTGACCCGTGAGTGTGTAAGCTCTACTCGAACCCCTTCCTTAGTTTTCCGAGATGCATCATGGTAGTCCAGGTGAAGAGTTTTTGAGCATGTGAGGTTTGTGTGACGGCAGCAATGTGAAGGTTGCAGGCTCATTGCATCATGCTGTTCTCTAAAGGTTGGACAGACTCACGGATGGATTTTAAAAAAGGCCTGCAGCCAAGCAAACTCCTTTCCTGTTGTTGTTGGGTGTGTCTGCCTTACAGCCCACTTCCACCCACGCTGCCTGCTGCAGAGTGGGAGTGTTGCTCATACATATGGCACATCAATGTGTGTGTGTGTGTGTGTGTGTGTGTGTGTGTGTGTGCATGTGTGTCAAAATAGTGAATATGTAGAGACAAAAGTGGGGAGGAAGAAAGCTAACAAAGAATAATAAAAAGGGAAGGGAAATAAGAATGGAATAAAGACAGTAAAAAGAAGGTGAAGCTAGGAGTAAAGCCATAGAGAAGAAAGGAGGAAGAAAGTAACATGTTATGGAAAGAAAGAAGTGGGCAAAGGAATCAAGAGAAGGTAGCCCAATAAACCAAGACAGAAAATATGCAAAAGAAAGTAAAAAAAAAGATAGGGAAGGAAGAAAATGAGGATGATGGAAAGTAAGGGAAAAAAGAATGTATGAAGGAAAGAAAATTTTAAAGAAATAAGTGAAAGAAGCCAAAAAAGAAAGAAAGCAAATAATGGTAAAAATATTCACTGAAGGATGGGTTAAATACAATGTGATGTCATTAAAAAAAAGAACAACAAGTGAAGGAAACAAAGTAAGAAGTAGAGTAAGTAATGCCAGAAAGAAGGAACAACAGAAGGGATAACAGAAAGAAAAAGAAAAAAAAGTGAAGGAAACAAACAATTGCAGGGAACGAAGGACAGAGAATTTAGCAGAAAACCGAAAGAATGAAAGAAGGCAGGAGAAAGAAAGAGGGAAGAGAAGGAAGGAAACAAGAAGGAAGGAAAGAAGTGAAAGAAACAAAGTGAGATAGCCAAAGAAAGAAAGTGAAGAAAAAAAAGGAAGGAATGAGGGAGGAAAGAAAGACCCCAACCCCAACCGATGGTGTACAGTTGAACAAGAAGTAGAGGGAAACCTGCAATTACTCTCCTCTTCCTCATCCATCTCTCTCCTCCTCCTCCTCCTCCTCATACCCCCAGCCCTCCTGTGCTCCCCAACCTGAGACCCCCCACCCTCTGTTGTCTCCATACTTTGTCTCCAAACCTGCTGTTTGCACATGATGGGTTCAGCAGGTTCAGCTCAGCTATAAAAGCACCACTCCCCCATTTTCTCCCCTGTGGCAGAGGCAGGAGTTAGCAGGTCTCATATGGGAGGTGGAGGAGGAGGAGGCTTTCCCTGGTTCTCCTCTTTTACATAAGTCCTTTTTACTTTATTTTCTCCTCTCCTCTCACTTGGCTCGTTGGCCGGTTGTGGTATCGTCTTTGGGCCCAGCCCTGGACCAGACATTCATTTTTCTCCTCTTAGTTTCTAACCACTAACTAACCACTGGCTCCCATGCACCCCCACAACCTCCTCTATCTTCGGAATGTCTTATTCACCTCCTCTCTCTCCTTTCCTCCTTCTCTGATTCTTACATGCCAAAAGCGAACATGCATCTGTGCCAACATCTGCAAATAAACAGACCAATGTACACACATGCTTTGAGCACACAGAGCTTCGCACAATTCAGTAAACGCCCGGACATGTGCGCGCACACATTTTGACACACAAAAGGCATCAGTATGTGCCGACCACCTGTGAGGGTACACACACATCCATAAACCTCCCTTTCTTCTCCCTCTCTTTTCCATTATCCTCCTGAGAGCCCAGTGCCGGGGCCTTTACTTCCAAACCAAACATAGACCAAATTCCGCAAACCCCACCCCGACACCCCCCCTCCATCACTCCCCTACTCCCTCTCTCCACCTTCTTTTTCTCCTCTTCTCCCCTCTCTCCCTCCCACTCACTGCCTGTCGCTCTCTTTCATTTTGGCCTGTGTTTGAGGAAGGAGGCAAACAAAATGCTGGCCTCCATGAAAAAAAAAGGCCTGACAAAAGAGAGGGAGAGAACCATGAGCAAAGAAAGAGAGGAAAAAATGGATAAAGAAAAAAGAAAATAAATTATGATTGTAAAGAGGGATCAAGTGCCATGAAAGATGGGCGTAGTGTCAGAAATGGACTTCTTCTGCGTCCCAGTGGTCCATAGATGTGGAGTACAATGGAGAGACTGTTAGCTTATTTCTCCACTTCTTTCATCGCTCTCTTTTCTCATGGCTTCTCTGATGATGTTGGCCCATTGCTCTGGTGTCAGCCTCAACTAGTCATTAGTTCTATCAGGGCTACAACTACAGAAGACTTTGACCATTTGTAATCAGATGGTTATACCTTCAATATAATCATCTAGTCCATAAAAATGTATGAAAACAGACCCAAAGATGAAAACATTTCTTTAAAAAATGTTTGGTTCGTCCAAGTGTTTAATTTGCTATATTTTCACATTTTAATTTACTATAGGCCAAAACAGAATAAAGAAGCAATCATCACATTTGAGGAGCTAGGATCAGCTAATGTGTGCCAGATGTTATTGACAAATGACAAATAATTAATCGAATATCAACATTGTTGTTGATTAATATTCTGTCAGTCAACTAAACCATTAATTGTTTCAGCACTTTGTTCCACTTGGTGATTTAATGGATTCAGCTCACAATGTTTGGTAAAAATGATTGTATTCATTTAAAATATGGATTACAGTAGGCAATCAGTAATAATATCCTCACAACATTCTGTAGGTGGAGCTGGAATAGTGGTGGCTTGACCACTTGTTAAGACAAGAAAGTCAATATTCGCCAATTCTGCAAAGCCCTGGATTATATTCAATGATTTAAATGAAAAACAACATTTCTAAATCTCACTTTCTACAATATCTGCAACATGGTTCTGGAAAGGTTGTTGTTATGGTGAATAAGCTATGGTTAAGGATAAGCAACAGAAACATTTGGTTAAGGATGATTATGGATGGGGTTAATGAGAAGCTAATTGCAAATATATGCTTCCTGTGCTTTTTTCCTCGATACATAAAAGACCAACTTCTTTTTAAATTGGCCCTGGATGTTAGCATTCAGCGTAAATCATCCAATATGGACAAAATGCTATGGATACTGGTAAGCTACAGTTAACCAGTTAGCTAACAAATAAGTTATCATTTAAGAGATGTAGTCTTTCGTGAGAGAACCTGGATGAAATTGGTGGGTTATATTACACAGTGTGAGGACGCCAACTTAATTTAATTGTTTAAAGGGATTTTTGAAGGAAACTGTGGAGTTGATTTACCTGTGTAGAAGCTTTCCTCCTTAAAAAGTACTCTTCGGTGGTTCGACTCTGAAGCTCCCTGTTGAAATGAGTACAACTTGGATTTTTTTCAAATGGCATGTAACTTCTATACGTGGAGACCATTGGCTACCGGTTCTACAGGACTCATGATGTCTGTTAGCATTCAAATATTATTAATTCTTCCTGCTTAACTCTCAGCTGACTTTTTTCCAGCTCATTACTCTGTTATGTGATGGAGCCCTTTTACTTTCTCTCCCACTTTGTTTCCCCACCGAGAATGAGAGGAACGGCCTACAGTACAGCTGGGATTGGTTATTATTTACTGGCTTGGCACACACACACACACACATACACACACACACACACACGCAGTGGAAACAAATTGGGTGAATCTGCTCTGCACGTAGGAATGTGAGGCGCATGTGTTTGTGTGTTTTAGGTCTGGATGACAGAGCTGAGGGAATGAAAGAGGGATGGAGAGAAAAAAAAGAAAGAAAGACAAAGCCCCCCGAAGGAAAATAAGTGATAGAGAGAGAGAAAGAGATTGATTTCTGGGATGCAGACTGCTCTTGGCCTCGTCTGTCTCGCCTGACAACAAAGGTTAAAAACACTTTTCTCCCTCAGTCTTTCTGTCTCTCTCCACCAACTCCCCTCCTTCCTTTCTCTGTCTTCCATTTCCTAATGTTCCTTCCCTCTTTTGCACTCGCTGTCTTCATATTTTCAACACAACCCAGAATATCTTTTCCCCTTCGTCCTCTTCTCTTTCTCTTGCTCATCAGAGGGCGGCGGTGGATGATAGGATTGGGGAGGGGGAGGGAGCTGTGGCTCCGCTGATGTGAAGAATTAGAGGGAGGGAAAACAGGGAGGAGAAGTGAGGAGGTTTCTGTGTTGACCTTGTCCCGCTGCCAAACTGTGGGGTGGTGGTACTGGTGCTGGTGCTTCAGGGGATTATGTGAGGAGGTTATGAGTGAGAAATAAATGATACTATAGAAGGAAAAAGGTAGAAAGTAGAAAGTCTTAATTCAGTAACTCAAACAAACATGTAATATGATTAAATTGCTTAAAAACAAGATGAAATATAAAGACAAATAAATACAGGCATGCAATCTTTACACATTGCAACACCCCCATGGATGTATGAAGAGAACTGGATACAGCGTTGGAGGCGTGGCCTCGTTCATTCCTATGAAAGTTGCTCAGAGGCGCATGAAGCCAAAAAAGTTTGACTTCTGAATATATAAAATGACCCTGAGCAAGCGCACTAGCATTTCCTTTACCGCTATGTACCGCTCAGTCTCGGGCGCTTACATGAATGACACAATTCCTAGAAAAAAATAACTGGATTTGGCTTTGACTGTATTTTACAACTTTTTAGGATATAATGATTCCAATAGGGGTTTATGTACCTCCACTGATTTACAGACGCCTCTAAGTGTCTTTCACACAAGTTTATGGGAAAGTATTTCTGGGGCCATTGAGCATCACGTGTTAGACCCAGCAGTTGTAATTACACAGTTTGGCTATTATGTCAAATTGGATTCAAAGAATGGCGCACTTCTTGGCCACTTGGTCACTCCCTTTGGTGCAGCTTCTTCCTGTCCTTCAGTACATCCCAGGACCAGAGGTGGGTGGCTTGGGAGCAGCAGAACATTATCACTACGTTAAGTTGTTATGTTGAACGTTTCTGCTAACAATTGCCTCTATACACAGAAACATCTGGTTCTTTAGAAGCTAGTTGCTCCACCATGGTATCAGCAGGTAGCCACTGACTTTGTCCGCCTGCCGTTTGGTGCTGGACAGGTAGTGTACAGTGAATTTAACGTGCAGCGTTTGTCACTATGAGCAACCCCTTTAATATTACATGCAGTAATTTGATCCATTGTTATAAAATATATATGAAAATATTGATTAGTTCAGCTAATTCATAAGTGAATGTAAAATAGAGTTTTTCTGAAAAAGAAAAGTAGCTCAGGTTATTGGAAACAGCCACCACTTTAGCCAGGGAGTAATGCGATCTTGCTCCAAAATGGTATTAGCTTGAAGTTTGTATATCATGACTATATATGGTTAAGTTCATCTCTGAACTACAAAGGGATAAATTGGGATGAGGTGGGTTTATCCTTTATTCTAGCCTGTGCTGGATCACTCCACCAACCCCAACTCATCTCCTTCCCATCTGACTCAAAATATTTGTCTCCTGTTTATCTAAGAATGAATTCTCCTCCTTTTAGGATCCTACCTGTTTGCTTCTGATGTTTTTAAAGATACATTGTCTGCTTCATATACAGGAGTTACCAGTAATTTGCAATACAATAATAATCCCTAGGTTAAATTTCTGTCAACCTGTCTAATGTACCCAAAGACTGTTACAGTACTTTCACTTTGTAAGTGTACAGAGCAAATACAACAGTGTAGGTTTGCCTCAGACTGGCTGTGTAGAGCTTTTGTCATTAGGAAAATAATACATTTAGAATGACCATCAGTTTCATGTTAAAAAACACCTAAGACACAGAGAATAACTCGTCAATAAATAAAAAATTGTCCCATAATTGCATGATACAGATTCCTTTTTACTTAGGCTAGACCTAGACTTAAGCCAAGGATTAGCTATATATTATTTACAGTACTTATTTTAGCCTGCATGAAGCACTAGAGGACCACTGTCCCCGACATCTCAAATAGTGTTGTGTGTGCAAAACTACTAAGACCACAAAGTTGACTTCCTGCTGCTTTGTTCTCAATAATGTCTGGCGTATAAAAGAGAGAAGAAGAAGCAGAATAAGACATTCTGAGCAGCTACAAACAAAGCTCTGCAAGTAATGAGCAGCCGACTGTGTTTTTAGTTTTAATCTAATCAATCTGCTGCTACAGCTTTTAAAAAGTCTTATAGCGATTTGAAAACAAATATTACAGAAAGTCTGGAAAGAGCATTTTTGTAGTGAAGAACTAGATGATCCCCTTCTTGAGAGATTACTCCCCCGCTCCTCCTCCCCTGACAGCCGCCACCACTCCCCTCCTAAATGGTAAAGACGCCAGTGTCAGAGCGAGAGACACTGCAGGCTCTACTGGTGGCTATTGCAGATTTGCTCTGCAAAGTTGCATCACTTAGTGCTGCCGAGACACGAGAGAGAGAGAGGGAAAGAAAGAGGATAATACTAAGACAAAATAATGGGAAAAGTGTGAGGAGAGGAAAGGGTGGGAGTCTGATTTCCCATTTTCACCGCTTGCTCACTCTCTGTCTCCCTATACGTTGCCATTTTTCCCATCCAGAGAGAAATCCACTCTCTTGAAAGTTGGCACTGAGAACATGCTGTGAATCAGAGCTGACATAATATATAACAGTGGTTCAACACATTCACAAGCTGTGAACACTGACAGTAAATTTCCTTTCGCTGCCTGGCGGCAGAAACAACCTAACTGCAGTGGCAGTGGTTTAGATTTTTTGTGACTTGAGTTTGAAACATGATATGGTCATTACTGTTTTGGATGATCTATGTAGGTTTGGGCCCTTGAGTCGAAAACATATTGTTAATTGTGAAAAAAGAACTCTTGTTTGTCTTCCTTCTTTAAAAAAATGTTTTCCTCTAAGAACTACAGTTTGTTTCGCTTGTTGTCTCCATCTCGCCACAATCCGTGTGGTAAGTGGAAACCCCTGGTGTTTTCCACGTGCTTCTCAATCCGTCTATATGTCCTTAGAATTCCATTTTCTCATAAACGCAACCCACTCTGTCTTTTTATTTGATCCATCGAAATGTTCCATGCTAGTTGCTGTTCAAGCAGGTGTCCAGTTTCAGCCAATTCTAGCCATTTCTCATTAATGCACATCAGCCTTTACAGCCAGTCTCTCTTTCCCTGTCTCTCTATGCCTCCAAGTCACAAAAACAAAGCCTCCTGTGATCCTCGCAGTTCTAGCAACATTGTGTAATACCTTATAAGGACGTGATGGGAAGATCAAAGGACTTAACCCCTAAAAAACAAGAGCTGTCATCATTCCTGGAGTGATGGACCGTCTTCTGTTGCTCCTCCCTCCCACTGAAATCCATTCCTTTTCTTAAAAAATCCCACTAAAATACCAACTTCTCTAATCCTGTTTAAGATTTGAGAAACTCAGTGTTACCTCGAGGTTTATTCTCTGTTTAGAAGAGGGAGAGAAAGAAGACAATGAGGATGAAATTATATATATGTATATATATATATATATATATATATATATATATATATATAGTAATTATATAATATACATAATATATATTTATATAATAATATTTCGATGTATGCTTGCTTATGCACCTATACACCAAAGCAATATCTTTGTATGTGAAAACCTTGGCAATATATCTAATTCTGATTTTGATTCTGAGGATATTATTTAAAAAGTATGTGTCATAAAATGAGGGAGCAATACAAGTCAAGAATCACTTCCTATAAAGAGTGATGTGATGTGTTTCTACTGTATGACAATATGACAAGAATCTGAAGAAAGATGGAAAAGGCAGTTGAAAAACTATGAAAAATGGGAGAGAAGAAAAAGGAGTGGGAGGTGCAGAGGGCAGGGGAGAGGGGAGGAGAACAGGAGAGGTATGCTCTGCTGGAGGACTGGGAGAGGAAAACCACAGGAAGGCGTGAGAGGGAGGGAAGTAGAGAGAGAGGGAGAGGAGTAAAAAAAATGGGGAGGGAGAGGCCAGATTAGGGTGCCGTGGAAGCAGAGGTTTCCTGTGAGAGGGGGAAAAATCTTGTGTGTTAGAGTATGTTAGACCTGAGGGGGGCATCCACTCTGTACGTGTGTCTGTACAGTGTTACATATAATTGTGTGGGAAAATATTTAGTTTCTAGTATGTTTCTATGAGGAAATATCACTTGAGATTTGGTGTCTATTTGCATGTTGCAAGTGTGCATGTGTACGATGAAGAGCTCCATTGGACAGAATTTTAAGTGGCTTAATGTTTACAGTATAGACACGTGCATTGCTGCTCTCTTGAAGGCATGGAGGCATCATCAACACCATGTGTTTGTATGTGTGAACTCTTTTACATCCGTCTGTGTGTAAAGTTCAGTTCAGTTTCTGTAATGTGGTGAACTGATGCATGCGTGTATGCATGTGTATACCGTCCACAAAAAAACTGCAGTCCTCAGACTATGTGTGTGACCAAACTTATAAATGCACATGCACATGTACTACGTGTGTGTGTGTATGTGGAAAAAGTGCTACTCCTTGTATGTGTTCAGAATTTACACTGTGTGTGATTGTATGTGCATGCATGTGTTTGTGTGCAAGCATGTGAATAGTCAAAGTATGTGTTTTGCTAGGCAGTAGGGGATCCATAAGAGGGTCTGGGCTTGCTGCCCAAAGGCAGGTCATAGAGGGAAAACAGGGGGCGGAGCTGCTGGAGGTGGGGGGATCACGTGTGGTTATGAGTTTTGCGCATGCCTGCTGCTGTGACTTCAGTCTGGCGTGCCTAGATACATATGGTCATGTATGTGTGTGCCGTCGCAATACCTTCAAATAGCAGTGTGTGTGTGTGAGAGAAGTCAGCGAGGTTGCTGTGGAATGTGAGTGCGGTGAGGTAGCTGGCAGACCGGCAGAAGGACCTAAACACTGACTTCATTGTGGTTTAGCCTGTGCCTCATATTATGTCAGGGGATCCTGTCGGTGATTGTGGAAGAATCTGTGGTGACAGCAAGTTTAGAAGTTAAAGAGGTGTACATGTAGCTGGAAAGTTGCCCGTTTGAATCCTAGACTGTTTTTGGAAATCCAGCCAGTGAAAGTAAATTAAGAATGCTCTTACTGCCAGCTATTATTAAAGAGACATACAGACCTATAAAGGTAACAAATCTACTTGCAACCCATGTCTGGTGCTGTTTAGGAGTTCCACTTGGGGAAAATACTTGCTAAATATATAATATAACTAAAGACCTTTGTTTGCTTTCTTGCTGAGGGTTAGATTGATATTGATAACACTCTTATGTCTGTGTGTTAAGTATGGAGGCAGGAGGCGATTAACTTAGCTTATCTTATCTTAGCTTATCTTAGCTTAGCTTAATGTAAGACTGAAAATGGGGGTAAACAGCTAGCCTGGCTATGTCCAAAGTTTAAAGATACAGCCATATATCAACACCTAAAGCTTATCAGTTCACACAATGTATCTTGCTTGTTTAATCAGTGTACAAAGAGAAATGTAAAAGTTGACAAGTTGTAATTTTACAGGTAGTAACATGCTCTAACAATTTCTTAGCAAACAACAGCCGGGAGCAGTGACTTCCTGGAGTCTTTGCTGGTTGCTATACTAACCTCACATTATCATTGTGCTCATGTAACTCTCGAATAAGCTTATTTGCCAAGTATCATTTTAAATTGATGACGTTTCATAAGTCCGCTATAGGAAATTGCTTCTGTTTGAGGTCTCAGAGACTCCAGCTGTATTTAAATGGGTGCTTAGTTAATTGATTTTGTCAGTACCTTTTTATGCAGTTCTACACCTCCCGAACTCCAAATAAGTCTGTTTGGATTTCTGTCAGACATTTTATTCATAATTTACATCAGGGAGTTTCTCACAAACGTAACGTCACTATGTAGGATAACATACTGTCCATTTTGTTGTCTGTAAATGGGATTATAGAAACAAAAAGAATATGTGTTTGTTCATTTGCAGCCCATATTACATTTAAAACCTGCAGTATTTTCATAAATGGTGTAAAAGCAATATGCTAGTTTGTGTCACCTTCAACAAATGTTCAAACCCAGTTTGTGTCTGGCCACAAGACTGAAGGGTCATGATGGCTGACCGATCAACCTTTATTTATTAATATGTTGCAAACGCTTAGGTTTAAGCAAAAACACATTTCTATGGAACTTCTATGGAAGGTTTGTTTAACACAAAATGAATACATACTAACTTGTCAAAATTGTAACCCAAACACACGTCAAATCGCAATGACATCTAAAAGATCTTCAGTTTTCTATTCCCAAAAAAGGGCGCAGCCATGACGTTTACAAAGTACACAAATCTGGTGGTGGCGATCAGTTGACTGACTTGATAAGCTAGAATTGACTGATGACATGAGCTTGTGCCGGTGTATTGATCAGGCACCAGTCTGATGGAGTCTTCTGTTAGGCATACTGTATATCAAGCAATTCGATTTACTAAAAGATGGAGAGTGATGGTAAGCTGAGCAGACGTTACATTTGCGGAGATGATCGTAAAACAAACAGATGACTGAGGATGTGCCAGGCAGCTCTCAGGCGTGAATGTTGTGTAACAGTGTGAGTGAGAAACAGAGTGTTGCTAAAAAAACTTTCACAACGGCTGTCAAGCATTCGTTCGAAGGTTTGGTCCACTTCACTGCAGAGTTCGACCCCTTCGGTTTCCTCCTGTGAGATTCTTTTCCTTTGAAGCAGATATCTGGGTCTTGAGTCATTCGGTCTAACAAGAACTCATGAGTTGAGTCATGGAGCGCAGTAGCTTTTTGTCTCATGCTTCACCCATACCGCTACGGGTGGAAAACTACTGCAAAATCTCATTGACCCACTCAGTAAAGCATGACCACAGAAATGTAGAGGATCGCAATAACAAACCAGCATCATCAATGCTTCTCAGAGGTTTTTCCCTCAGGAACTGAACAGCAACTACAATTGACAAAACAGGCTTGGACCCTGCTATCATTCTGAATGGTCTCAGAATACATGGACAGGACAACAACAAAATCTGGGTTATTGTATTTTATAAGTAAAACAGGCCTATATAATTATGTTTAGTAAATAAATTGTAGATGGAATATTAATTTTAAGCTTTTTTCTAAACGAAACACACTTTAAGACTTTGTGCTTGATTGTGAATGTAAAAGGTGCACACTCCTCTTCCCTATTGATAGATCACTTGATACAACATAAGGTGCCTTTTTTACAGCAGTCATTTTGACTTGTCATAGTAGGAAACGAACAGGTTAACAATGGCTCTGTTCAATTCAAGTGTCCCGGTAAACCATGACCGTGAATTTCATTATTTACAACTGTGCTTTGGATATTGTGACACGCTAAAATATCTTCGAGAGCCTGTAGAGATGTCTGATGATGACAGAGGTTCCTGATGTTTAATGTTTAATTACTTTAAATTTAAAAGTGTAATAGCTTAGTTTTACGTGCTTATTAAAATTTGACAGGCGTTTTGCCGTGTGAGTGGACAAAGCTACCCTATCAAGAAATCAGGGTAACAAAAGTAGAATTTGCATGAATGTAAACCTATTTGATTGTACAATCTGGAGAGTCATATCATTTTAAATGTGTTGAACTGCCAGGATTAAGTAATTTATGCTGTGTTTACCACAGCAGACACTGGCTTCATGTTTGTCTATAAGCCCCAATATTTGAACACTGATTTAACAGGATCTCAAAGGACTTGACTCTAGCTGTGACTAATGTTTCTGGAATTATTTGACAGTAATTCAAAAGCCATTTGATTTTTAGAACAGCAAACAACTAAAATGATAGTTCAGTCTATAAAAGTTGATAGAGATAATTTAAATGCAGCTGGCTATTTTTCTCACGCAGTCACACTACAGGTCTAAGTCTGTTTTTGCACTAATGTCAATGGCAGATTGGTGCAAGATAATTGTACTTAGCTGATAGGTTAATGTGCCACAGTGAGAGACAGTTTATGAGGTTGTTTTGACTGATGGATCAGATTTGTCTCCAGGTTAATGGATAGGTTAATCAAGTGACTTTATACATTTCGCTTTGTGGGATAAATTGAATATAATAATTTAATTAAATGTCTATTACCTATTTCTGAATTTAGGAGATTTGTATACACTCTGCAAAAATAAACTGCGAATAAATCTAATAGAAGTGTCTAAGAAATGATGTCCTAATGATATTTGTAATTTCATCATATTCTATTGTAGATGTACTATGAATGTAATTAACTAATGTGGTTTTAGCCAATCAAAGCTAACAGTTTTGATGTTGGTGCAAAGCAACATCTGCTGAGATTAAGATGATAACAAAACATATAAGATAATTTTAAACACAAAGCTTAAAGCTGCTCTTATCGATATTTTTATATGAGCAATGGAGCAAACGACTATCTATAATGTGAATGGTGCTATTCATAGTGATAAACCCACAGCGAATTATCACCAGATTCTGCAGTTAGTCTTTAGCCTCTTTCAACTCATTGTTTTGTTTTTTACGGCCCACAATTTATGTCATTTGTGAAAAACTAAAGCAAATATACAAATATAACTAAAATAAGTGTGCATGAAAAGGACGGTTTCATTTCTGATACATTGAACATTCAACAGAAAATGGATATTGATCATTAATTATGACGTCTTGACTCATGATAGATCTCTCTCCTCAGGCGGGCAGAAGTAACCAGCAGCCATGCTGTCACTGGACGAGCCGCTGGACTTGAAGCTTCCCTCAGGACGGACAGATAATCTTAGATTGGGAAAGAGGGCTTGTCCTTCCTCTATCTGCGCCCCTCTCAGCACCACACGACCACGCCTGATTTGCACAACCTTTCCCTCTCCACCCTCCTCCCCAGGTAAAAGTTAACCAGGAGAACTGACACCATACAGACATATCTACAAAGTCCCCATCATTTCTCCTCTCACTCTAATACACACATGACATACCATTGCTGATGCCATGCTGTAGTGATTCAGACTATTACTGTGATAATGTAATCATATAATAAGTGGATTCTGTGTTCTCACTTTGCCGGTAACTTAATATTGTAAATCCAATGAATGATAGCTCTCTTCTGTCCTCCAATAGACATACATTGTCCCCAGAATTGTCAGTGTGGCTCATAACAAGAAGAGCGTGACGCTGACATGAAGTGACCCAAAAGATAACCACAACATGGCCTCTGTACTCTGAATGGGCTGTATAACTTCATACTTTACAGTGCAAGTGCTCCATAATGTGTAGAATGTCTACTGTGTGTTTATGGTTGTTTCTTCCTACTCTCTGTCTTTTCTTGTTGTTTAATAATGCCCTTTTGCCTTATCCTATATCCTCCTGGTCCTATGTGGCTAAATTTGCTAATGTTCCCCTTACTATGTCACCTTTTAGCTGGCCTTTGTTCCACTATCTTCTGTAACGCAGTCAGCATTTCTTTCTAAAGTAAATGATTATCCACAACAGCACATGCTATTAGAAGTGGAAACCTTTGTGATTAGAACAAAGTTAAACCATGACTACTTTGTTAGCATACAAAAAAAACTAACCAGCATGGCAGAGGGCATGCTTACATCATTATAACTTCTTCCATATCCATGGGAGTCAATTCTCAAATGTTTTAGCTGTGATCTAAAAAATGTAAAAAAAAATGTGTACACAATTTGGTCCTCTTCATCTTCTTAGTGTTGTTACGGACAACTGATTTAGCCGACTCCACTCGACTTGTTCTAAGACTTATGGGATATTATGTATATTATATATATATTACTATGTATCAATGCAATTTTGGATGAAGTTTTCTTACTCCTGGAGATTCTGGTCTCATTTTGTAGTCAGTCATATGTCCAGAGCCATGTATCATCAAATTTGAAATTCTTCTGACACCTAGTGGCCCAAATTTGATTAATGTCACCCACTTTAAGATACCTCAGAAGACTATGGGGATTATTTTTGATATAATGCAACAAGAGATAACACACTTGAATTACTTAAAATGATTTGTCTTAAGGGGCCTGCGAGATGTCTTTAGTAAAATCGGTGTCAGACTTCTTTGTTTCGTGTCCATCATTTTGTTTGTTTGTGTCATTTCATGTCGTACTCTGTTTGGTTTATTTTGTAGACGTGGGTCATAGGAGCATTACAATTAGAGAATTTGATCCTAAATTTCTGACACAGTCTGATGTTTCCTGCCATCTTTAGTTGCCATATGTCCAAATCGGACTTTGGTGAACGTGTCTAATGGGACGATCTAGGACCACTGTTTTGGATTGATGACAGAAGATTCCACCACATTTTATCTGATTATTTGAACTCTTTTGTCTCAGGCAGCAAAGGAGGTGGGAGGTTCACGCAATCTGTAATAAGGGCACAAAGATCTTCACCAGTTTAGGGGTGCCAACTGTAGCCACAAAATATTGTACAGTGACCACAAGTTTTAAACCTCTGTTACAAGCTAAATTAGGCTAGCTGTGGTAACTACAAATTGACATTGCTTAGGACCCCTTAATTTAGGTTTTACTTAAGTGTGACTAATGTATCATCATCCCATTTTAACTCTAACCTCTAGATTCCCTGTCTTCCTCTCAAGAACGACCCGGGTCCTGCTTCAGTCCTCCAGCCATGGACCTCAGCCTGTCACCCTCCTCCCGCCATGCCTCCTCCCTCTCCCCATCTCCTTCCTCCCCCTCCTCCCTCTCCCCTTCTTCACCCCTGGAGTCACTTCACAGTAGCAGCAGCCCTCAGCCACATCTCTTCTCACGGATGAGTCCGGGCGTTCATACAGTGAGACTACACTAACAATTGTTGCTTTTCCAACCATAAACGTATTAACGTACGATATGCCTTGAAACAAAAGTTGTAATTTGCACACGTAAATTATCAGTAGATCTAATAGTGGCAGCTGCTGTACAGTCAGTTGCTTATGTCATTTTAAAGTGGATCTTTTGATTTTATTTCAAAGATTAAAATCCCACCGCACAGTGTGGCTTCATAAAAACAACTGAATGTTTTCAGTTTGGCAACTACTATACTAAGTGTAATAAGTGTTATTGGCTAAAACGTGTTAATGGCTGAAAATGACTCTATAAGAGTGGTGACAGTGAACCAAAGCAGTAGTGTTGAAGGCTGGCTAAACAATGAGCTGAATTCTCTATATAGCTCCGTACAGCTGATGAGAGCAGCTGACTCCGATGATAATTCTCAGTAGATTATAACCGCTTTAAATTTGATGATGAGAATTGTACTCTTCTGTTTTATAAGGTACACTTGAGGGTAGACGTTCTGTGTAGAGGTGTATCTTTATATGAGCAGTTAATCTTGTCCATGACCACGGTCTTCTCAGAATAATCCAGCCAGTGACCGGCTGAATGTGCTTCACTCTTCTTCAACAGGACTGAATTGAATTGGGATCCTGGGAGGGAATCTAATTTGTTGCTGCGGTGTCTCCACACAGCACACAGCTGTCCAGTTACTCTGTCTAAATCAAATTCTAGCCATGCTTGAATGGTAAAGCATGAAGCACACAGGTTCTTTGTTAGAGCATTGAATCTCCCCTCTAGGCCCAGGCTAATCTTGTAGCTCAGAAAATACCCATTTTAAATTGTCTTTAACATGAGAAGCACTGATTCTGTCCCCCAGAAATACTTTAAAGGTGTTTTTGAAAATGTTAGCAGCAGCTTTTTGTCCATAACAATTCATTAAGCGCTCCAGTGTGAATTTTCCTTCCAATTTGAAACATGCAGAAGCTCAAACCATCTTTAAAAACACCTTCATTTCTTTATCTACAAACAAATACAGATTTATTAGCCTAATGGTTTAGCAGTTAAACAACAATCCTGACAACATTAAATGTATTGTAAAACTCCAACAATTGTGATAATCCTCTTAGTAAACAAGATATTTCAAGAGGCAGTAGATTCCACAGCACCAAGCATAACATTTTATTCTATCACTTTCTGCCATTACCATTATATCATTCTTCTTTTCAGTAAGGTCAAAGGCGAGGTACCACAGGGTTCAATAATAGACACAATCCTTTTTTCACTGTTCAGAGTGGAGCCTAATGAAATAAACAGCCTTGTTACTTCTCTGCTAGTGCTAAATATGTTACAGTTTTTTGTAACAAATTGACATCTAATGTAAAGAAAACTTACATTGAACAGTATTTTTTCTTATCCACTATTGTATAAGTAGCCAGTATTATGGGTGTGATTCATGAACGCTGTCTGAGAAACAAAATAAAGTACAACAGTCATGTGTTTCTCTGATAATAATTGTAACATAAATCAGAATTTTGTTTGGAGAAAATCTGTAATTTTTTCACACTTCGTCTTATTGGGACTCTTTTTACTGTACTTCTTCCACAGTCAAAAGTCAAGAATTTATTCAAACTAAAATCTTTGACAAAAGATTTAGACTAGCTTAAAGTCAATTTACTGATAACTGTATGTGTTTAGATAAATCAGCAGTAGATAATAGCCAGCCAAGCACATAAAACGGTCAAGGAAATTGTTTAAAAGGGTATAACCCATGATGCACTGTGACCAGTTGTCATTCTGTTAACAAACAGTGGCGATTTCCCAGAGACAAGAGATTCCTTTCATGTCAGTCTCCACTGGTGAAGTATTCCAGATATACTTCACAGTATTGCAGGGCGCACTGGATAAATATATCCCCCAAATATTGAAGCTAAATTGTAAAATAAAATCCCAATCTTATGTATAATAATATTTTTGTTCACTTTAATGCAGGTATTTCCCCCTCTACCATGCTGCATTTGTGCAATACCAGCGGAACGGGAAGGAAGGGAAAACTTATGTTATTCCAATTTGAGAGTGTTCATGCATTATTCTAACCCCAACTGTTAACCTTGTAGTCACACCAGATACATATCCTAATTAAGCTTTTTAGTTTTACTCTTCCATATTTTCATTAGTTAAATAAATAAAATCAGATACAAGCAAATGGTATAAATGCTTTCAAACTAACTGAATAGAATGTATTAGTGTTAAAATTGAATTTCAGTTAGATGTATCCTTACAATCAGAAGTCGGAGGTTGATATGAACAGTTTTTCCCACTTGGCTTCTTGTAATTACAGTCTAAATGATACGATGTGAACATACTTTTTTCTTCATCGTCCTCTCCTTCAGGAACCAGCTCGTCATCGAAGTGTGGAGGGCAGAGCTTCACCGCAGGGTTATCCGTTTTATCTGCCGATGGGAAGCCCACCGAGGGCATACAGCTTTCCCTCCTCCATGTTTGTTGGTCAGAACAGAGAGAAGCAAATTCCTCCAGAGCCCTCATTGGACGGTCAGCTGGCCTGCCATTGGAGGAAGGTGATTATAATTATGAAAACAAAGTTATCACATATAACACATTTATGTTAATTAAAACTGTTTTGCCACAGGCTTCATCAGGTTTGCTTTACAATGATCTCACACAAAATACAATAAAACATCTTGGTTGAGCATCCAGCCATCAATTAAGTCAATCAGATGCACTGAATTTCTGCTCTTAGAATATCACAGAAGGCCGAGAAAAAAAGACTGCAACTATTATTCTTACCACAAGATGGTGCTAATAACTAAATATAAGTATGACAGGCAGTCACAGAAAGGGAGAGATGTAGGATGAAGACAACTTAAGTTTACAATACAAAATATTTGGTGCACAACATTCTTGTGTTCTTGCATATAAACTGCATGTATTTTCTCAGTTGAATTTGAAATGGAATGTTTTGGGTTCTTGGATTGTTGGCTGTATATAAAAATCTCAATCTAAAAATGTTATCTTGTGATTTAGATCTATATTCTGAGTACGATTAATGTTACAAGATGCTTGGCAATATAAAAACTAAAGCAGAATATAATTAGAAATGTTGTATTTAAGGAAGTATGACATCTGTATAGCAACTTTTTTCATTTACGGAACAATATTTTTTTATAGTGTTTCAATATAGTATAAAATGGTTTTCATGTTTTAATGGATTCTGGTAAACATAAATTGTCAATAATCCGTCAGGTCAGTATACTTGTGAAAGGAGTGAAACCTTATTTTTTAATAATAAAACTCAATGATAATATTAATTTAATTAACATTTAATTTTTTTTTTAAGCAGTGAAGAAAAGCAGACAAGTTCATGCCATTATGGAGTGGAACCATTTAAAACAAAAGAAAACCCCTTAAAATGTCCATGTATGATGTGTGGAATAAATGCTAAACTTCAAATTAAAGTTGGAGTAGTTATGCAATATTGATGGTCATCGGTTTGTGTACAATCTCTCCCTTTTTCTCTGTCCTCCAGTGTCACCTGCTGTTTGACTCGCTGCAGGACCTGGTCGATCACATCAACGACTTCCACGTAAAGCCTGAAAAGGATTCTGGGTACTGCTGCCAGTGGGAAGGTTGCGCTCGAAACGGTAGAGGCTTTAATGCCAGGTGTGTTTACACTATTATCACTGAAATGTCAACACATTTCTCTTCCATTGATACACAAGAAAGCAAATATCCTGCTTGGACTGGGATGACTGGGATGATATCTCCTGTACAGCCGTCTTATGTGTACTAAAGAGCTTACGCTTCCTTTGAACTACTTGAATTTAAGAATGACTGATGAATATTGGCAGCAAGGATTGTCGTTTTTTAGTGTTATTATGTGTGATTTGAAGTTATTGTAAGTTGTAGTTTGCAGTCTATTCTGGCAAAACATGTAAATCACAGTCATAAAATGATTGTTGATTAATTATTATTGATTCGGTTATTTTTTGATTAACCGATTTATATTTTAGGTTAAACAAGGGAAGATGTCCACCATCAGCACCCAAAATGTTGTAATAATAATAATCATCATCATCTTCATCAGGGACGGCTGGTATAAATGGGGTAACCCTATCCTTTACAATAAATATGAGAACATATTTGTAAAGAACCTTAGAACAGATTGTCTTCAATTTTGGTGGAACCCTAGAGGAGCAACAGAACCAAATAGTCACAAGAAAAACACAGGATATATCTAAATGGGCTTATTCTTTACAGCCCAAACACAGTGGCATCAGCTTCCATTCATATTCGTGTTAAGTGAGTGACAGTTGTTGTGGCACGCCCCCTTGATTTGCAAAACATTTGGGCTAAATTCCTTCAGCCAACAGGCCAATGACCTTTGACCTGTGATGTATGACACCTGTCGTGCCAAGTTAAGTCCCCCTGCCAGATTCCGTATCCCCTGTCCACGGTACAGCGCGTTCATTCGACAAGAGTTGAGCTACGACACTTGCTCGAAAATGGAGCTGACTTACATTATTTTGTCAT
>JAVQJL010084498.1:0-17954 GCA_036024295.1 Nannoperca obscura
CCCCCCCCCCCCCCCCCCCCCCCCCCCCCCCCCCCCCCCCCCCCCCCCCCCCCCCCCCCCCCCCCCCCCCCCCCCCCCCCCCCCCCCCCCCCCCGGTATGCAGTTGTGCCTCCTTATTATCTATCACCAGCTGCAGCGAGTAGGCAGCTCATCCCATTCAAGCTGATGTATGCTTATTGAGCAGCCAGAGGCAGAGACTGGAGACCTGATTCATAAACCAATACAGCTTGTTTTATGGGGGATTGATCTGCCTGTGTCTCCATCAGTGAAGCATTCTCCTTGTCTTTATTCAGAGTGACAGCAGGTAATAAAGGGATGACGGAGAAAGAGAACGATGGAAGTGTTTACAATTATACTGTTTAGTACCATCACCTTTTCTGACATTCATATATTACGCTGCATTCCAGACATGTTGAAAAGTTGAAAACTTTTTCAAGTGGATGCATACACTGAATCCCTGTATTTATCTCTAACCTTATATAATAAGATCTAATAAAATCACACTTGGAGAAGTGTCAAGTGCTAGCTCACTCGTCATTAATACATCACTACACCCTCCTTTCGTCTGCATCACACACTGTCTCATAACAGTCATACTGTAAAGCATGGGAATAGCGCATTGTTTTATGATAGATGTACATTACTGTTAATGAAAGTGCCCAATTTAATCATATTGGTGAAATACATAATTTATACATCTAGCCCCAGGACTCTTCGTCTAAGTGTGCATGACTGCATGCCTTAGGATCAGTTTGTTAACGGAGGGTTAACAGCAGCAGGACAGGATCATGGACAGTGATTAACATTATGTGGGTGTCAGGGCACCAGAGGACCCAAGAGTGTCAGACCCAAACCTCTGCACATGACTACCGTCTGTTTGCTGTCTCATACACACACACACACACACACACACTGCACACAGAATCAATGAAGAGGCCACTTACTGGCCACCTGGTTCTCTTTCACACTGTTTCTCTTTCTTTGTCTCCTTTCAATCAACACAAGTTAAAAAGAAATGGTACTGTAAGTGAAAAATACCTGCAGCTGCTGTGGTTTTCAAAGCCCCAGACAATAGAAGAAACACACACACACACACACACACACAGTCTCAGTATCTCAGTTGCAGTAGTGCAGAAGTAACTGGGGTCCAGTTCATGCGTGGGGATATGAAAGGGATAATTTGTTTCATTTTATGTGTGTGTGTGTGTGTGAGCATGCGCCCCTGCACTAATCCAACTGATACTGATCTCTCTTCCAGAGAGAAACTAGGGTGGGCAGTAATTCAATCATTTATTGTCTTTTCATAAAAATCTGATCTTGATTTGTTGACAATAGGAAATCATATTTCCTGATGTTTCCACATTTCTTTCATCTAGGCTGACAAAAAGCACTCAATAACAATGTGATCATTAAGGTCTGAATGTTGGTCCTTTTTATATTAACGGTACAATGTCATGTTATTACTCTTTATAGCATTTTTCATTATGGCATTTATGATTGGCTATGAGCCAAATAAAAAAAGGTGAGTAAAGAAAATGGGGCTAAAATAGTTTCATAAAACAATTAAGTTCCATTAAAAGACATAAAAGAGATAAAACATTGCTCAAAATCATTCTCCTGAAATACATAGTAGCACATAGTCCCACCCAGACCTTGCAGCAGATGGTATGATAATAACCTTACTTTCCTAAAGGTGCGATTAGTCATTCGAAACTAAACTAAACAGCAGTGCAGTACAAAGAGAAGGACTAATGTGTTTCTTAGACTTATAGAGTTTTTAACACGTTGCTTTTTGTTCTTTCTGTAAGTAAATAAAAGAAATTAAAAGAAGAATTAAGCAGTACCGACAACCTAATTGAATATTATCTAATGCAAACCAGGTGGACAGGTGCCTAGGAGATTTAAATCTTTGCAAAATAATGTTTTGTATTTCTGCACACTGTCAGCACTAACTTTATCACAGTAAAAAAAAAAAGCATGCCTTCCACCAAATGAGGTGGTAGAAAAATGGGGCGGCTGGGATCTCCATGTTGAAAAAGTGCTTATCAGCAAGGGGTAGGAAATATCTAAAAACACTGTTAATGTTGCATATTTTTTAGCTTAACTGTTCAGTATGTTGATGCAATCAGTGATGGTCTAATAAAAGAAAGCAATGTAACCTGTCCAAATTAATTCAAAGGCCTAATCAGCATGTACACATTTGAGATAACATGTTTGGTGTGTTAGTCAGTTAAAAATCTGCATTTTGTGTATTTAACAGGATCACATTTCAAAATGCAGAATCCGATGTTTTTTTTTTACATATTTCTGATGCAAAGATCAGTTTTACAAAAAAAAACTTGCACAGAAATATACAGAATCTGATTGCTTTAAATCCTTTAAATCCCATAACAGTTTAACATACATGAAAACAAACAATTGTGAAGATGTTGGAGTGTGTGTGTTCATGCATGTGTCTGTATCTATACTGGGAACATGGCCAGGCGCTGTACTGTACTGTGTGTCCTTTGTTCTGTGTGGTGGCACAGGCACAAAGGAAGGTGGATGGTTTGAATCATTATGCAATAAAGTCAGTGGAATACGGAAATATTGTTATTTACTATCCTGTCATGAAGTTAGACCATGTTAATGGAAGTACATGCACGTTTTGCATTTGTGTTTCTATCTTAACATTAGGGATGACAGATACCAAAGTGTGTGTGATACAGTGTAAAAATACATTATAACATTTCTGTATGCTCAGTTGCCTCACATGATATGTTATGTTGTTCAACAGTGTTGTTGCATAGTTCAAAGCTTCAACTCTGGTTTTCCCAACAATTGACAGTATTGCCATTCAGCTGTGTTTCTTACAGCAAAGAAGAAAGAGGAGTGAGATTTCATATATGCTCCATTTTTATGCAGACAATTTCCTCACATCTGCAGCTTGCTCTGGAGGAGGGGAGGCTTTCTGTCACAGACCTAAAGAGACAGGAGGGAGCATTGGTCTCCAGTCTCTCTGTGGGTTTCACTCAAGGGGGTTGCTCCAGAGTGCAGGAGGGGGAAACTTCAGCCTCTTCTGCAGCAGGCAAGAAAGGAGAAGAAAGAGGAAAGGAAAAGAACATTTTTTGATTTAGGCTCATCTGCAACAAAACGGTAGGAAGTGAGCATTGCAAAAGCTCAGTCTCTCACTTCTAAGCAACCACACAGATATCTGACTGTCCAAAATCTGCCATGTTGAAGGTTGAATAGCCCACACACAGAGAGAGAGAGAGAGAGAGTGAGAAACACATTCTGATTTGTCTGTCTGATAGCGCTGTCAGTGAGACTGGATGTCAGAGAGAAGGAATCTATTACAGGATCGATTTGGCCATGCAATTAGGTGGCAATGGGAATTTCTCATTTCACTTTTCTCTCTGTACACTCGTCTCTCGGGAGCTTTGAAGGAGGGATAAAGTGATATACTGTGATGGCTGACAGAGGAATAGAAAAGAGGCAAGATTATGGGAGGAGGAGGAAAAGTGTGTGTGGTTATGTTCCTTTGACAGATATGGGAGGCATGATAACTATAGAACCACATAAAGAGTAGTGGTAGATGGGATCATATTTTTTGTGTATGTGAGTGTGTGAGCAAGATGCACACATATTGGATGACTTATTTACATTGTAATTTGGCTGTTACTCATCCTGTGCTTCTGACTGCTCATCCTAATTCTACTGCTCAACTTCTGTTCCCTCATCTCTTTTTCACTACACAACAGAATTGCTCACTAATTGGCTATCCCAAAAACCTAACAAGAGCACCATTTCTCTTACACTTACTTTTCAATTGGCATCACCGCAAAATAACTAAATAAAACTTTGCGTCAGATGTCCAACTTTGGAAAGGGATCGAGCGCTTCTTCCGATTGACATCACAAGCACTTTTTTGTATGTGTGATGTGCAAATGTGCGCATGTGTTTGTACTTAAAGGAAAGCCTCCTTACATCATCCATTCCCAACACACATTCAAGTTGTGGCAATCACTCAAGCTCAAAGTGCTGTGCTTCCTCAGTAGTGCTAGAATATAAGTAGCTACACAACTCATATCTAGAGTTTTGTCAAGACTTGTGGTGGTCTTTGGCCAACTTTTAGGCTGGAAAATGAACACTAACTCTCCCCATTACTGTATGAGTTCTGTGTTTTCAGGCAAAACATTTTTTCCTAACACATTTAGTAGGCATCAGGCCACACTGTTGGTTCCATCATATGAAGTCTATCTTGTGCTAAATCTTGCGCTCTCCCTAAATGTGACAGTTAAAAATGTAGAAATGTTACAAAGTGAGATTTTTTTTTTAAAATCCACTCTCAAATATGTTTTTCTTTATTGTAGCAGGTAATCCCATGGAGCCAGGTGAAACCTAACAAAAACTTCGATCCTATATTGGCCATTTTATCCAGTTTTACAAAGGATGTAAGGATGTACAGTAGTTGTAGAAGAGGAAAGAAAGTAAGAGCAAGAGCCTATTTGAGCCATAACAAGAATGATGAAAGTATTAAGGAATCCCTTGTAATGTTTTGTATTCACATTATTGCACAGTCTTTGGTGTAAATCTAAGATTGGATGTCATATGAGATTAAATCTGAATGGAAATAACCTAAATCAGTATATTGGTATATTTTAGGTTCTGAAGTCCCTTTGAAGCAGAGATTAACTTTTTAACAGCTAATCATAGATACGAACAACATAAAAGAACCTGACTTAATTGGCGGTGTTGACAGTCTAAAGATTTACATCTCCGCATACCAAGAAAATTGCAGAGCCATGAGCTCCAGCTGAGTGGAAGATTTCTCTGATTTCCCCTTGTCACTACGTAGTCCTACCTAATGGCGGTGAGGGTTTTGTATCAGGACAGCGCCTGGCAGGACGGAAGAGACCGGCAGAGATATTTAATGAAGCTTCCTCTGCTGGCTAATTAAAGTCTTCCTCTCCCCCTCTCTGTCATTAAGCACTGTTTTAGCAGGAAGACAGGAGAGAAGATAGCCTGGGAGTTTTCATTTTGCAACTCTCCTGCAGTACCAGGTATCTGTGTGGGTGGTGGATATAGGGTATAGGTGCAGTATGTACACTGTATGACTGTGTTTGCATGTCTATGTGTTCATAAGTGTTTGTATGTCCGTGCCACTACATGCCAAAGATTTCCCTTTGTTCTGTGTTGTTACAGTTACATTGGACCTAAGGGGGTGATTCTGAAAACATACACACACACACACACACACACACACACACACACACACACACACACTTGCAGTCAAAGTGCTCCTCGAAACAGAAATAAAGGCTTACCCAATATTCATTCTTCTCCACACCCTCTATGTGCCTGTGGATAGGCTAATGGGCTGCGGCATCATCCTCTGACACGAGGCATTTTTCTAATATGTTTGAACTGCTGGAGGACTCCACTGGGGTTTAATTGCAAAGGAAACTCACAGATATGTACTTAATTAAATCCCTTTACTGAGCCGCGTTGTCTTATATTTGCATTTTATTTAGCGGTAGAGCCACCCTGTTAACTATGTAGTGATTTACAGAAGAACTCCTCACTTCTTTATTACGGAACATTCAGGTTTTTTATCTCTCTGTTTTTTATGTAGCAGAGACAGGGGCTGGCTCAAGGGAGCTTTTTTGGCTCAGTGAACTTGTTGGAGAGCTGAACATTCAACAACTTTTAAATGATTTCAATATGCTTATTTTGATATACTGTATGTCTGCAATAGGGAGTACCTAGCCCTAGAGCCTTGCGACTGTATTAAACTTTATTATGCAGGCTTTGAGCTGCGTTGCGGCGGCGTGAATAGAAAGCAGTGCCCTTCAGTGTGAAGCTAAAATATCATGGAAATAAACTAAAATGGAAAGATCTCATATTTGCCTCTTGAATCACTTTATTTGTGAAATTTTAAAAACATTTTCAGCTCTTCCGTCTGCCTCTCCAGGTTTAACAACGTTATTGTCATGGCAGCTTGGTCGATGCTGTACAAAATATTTGGGCTAACAGGCTAATTTATATACAGCACCATGTCACCACAACGACCTGGCTTCCACTCCTGCCAAGGCCCTTTGTCATATCATCCCCAATATTATTCTCCTAATATTTCATACTGCTTCTTTTTGTGTGTGTGTTTTTTATTTGTTTATTTTAGTATTGCCCCTGTAACCATATTCAAAAAAACATCTTAAAAATAAGCAAAATAAGAAAGAAGCACCTTCTCCAGTCTCAAAACTTGATGCCAACCATTATGTGAAGGTTTTCAGACTAAATAGCACCAAACCAACTACTAGACAAAGGTTTCTTTCTGTACCTGCCAGGCAGCCAGTGGTTTATATTCATTTCAGTAGAATATGAAAATCAACTTAAACCTTGAATGTTCTAAACAACAAGTGTTGAGCAACAATATTTTCAATAGACATAAAAAGCTGCTTCACTGCTGAACTGTGTTGCAGTGATGATACATTAGTGTTGTGTCCACATTATGTTGTGTAGTGACCTCAGTCACTTTTTGTATGACAAAACTCTTGCTTCCTCATGTAAAGTCTTTTATTTGTTATTGCATACTCTACAAACATATATGCTCCACCTGTGTGGTTTTGTGACTGACTTGTTTGTTAGCCATGTAATATAATGAACAAAGTGTTTATTATATTTGTTACTGCACACTGAACATTGAATTCACAAGGCCTTCGCTTGATTGCAATATCTGAATGACAGACTATGATAGGATCGGCCCCTTGTGGTGGATGCATTTAACCACTGGAAGCCACATTGCTCTGACCAATGGCGTCCAACAGCGGCAGTGACAGCTTTAATTTGGTAGCTGTTGGTCAACATGATTAGCAAACTGCAGGAGGCTTTTACAAAGTGGACCAACTGCCTCAACCGCCCACAGTGCAGGAGGAGAGGAGAACAAGACAAATAATGAGAAGATTGTTAAGGCAGATACAGCAAGAATGTGAGAATCATGGGCGGAGCTGCTCTTAACAGGTATTTTATTTATTTTAAAGCATGAGAGAAAAGGTTTCCTCTTATGTTTTAATGCATGTAAATAGCACATACAAGCACAAATGAACATCGTGTACACATTATATTGAACAAGGTGTAAGACATGTACACATGCACAATCTTCTTACATATTACATATTGAAAGATATATTCTATTCACACTCTTATTTCATATGCAAGTGGAAACCCAGCCACTGCTTTATTTTCCAGTCGGCAGGGAGTTGATGTGTTCAGATATGATTTATTGATCATGTTGAGCACATTAGTTTACCCACTGTGTTCAGTTAAAAAGCAATAACACATTTTACACCCTCTGTTCCATGCGAATGCAATAACACTAAACTAATTATGCAAACTGGGGACAGCGGTGTGATTTGTAAAAGCCCGAGCTGCGTGCTGACTCCTGAGCCGGCTTCAGCGAGATCCCGAGAATAGTGGAAGCAATACGCAGAGATTTGATTAATTCACACACACCTTATCTCTCTCCACTCACTGATTTATATGGGAAGAGAGCCATAGGGCAGAGACAGTGGCTGTGTTTACATGCCAGAACAACCCAGCTAATGGCTATTGTCTTGGCTATTACTCAGTTTCCGACGTCCCTCTCATTTTTATTCTTGTTAATGAAACTCGACCACCTTATTCTTTACAAATTCTAAATTAGTTGTTCAACATAATAATTTTGGGGGCTGAAATCATCAACATCAGAACCAAAGAACAAGAGTTTCAATAAAAGTTCAGCATTTCACATTGACTTATCTTGTTGAAAGAAATCCATTTTGGGAGAATCAGGGACACAGATAACAGCAGAGCAGACTATGCACACAATGTGTTATGTTTTGTAAGTGAGGAGCCCAGCTCAGTTTTGCTTTGCTGAAAAATTCTTATTTATTAAAATCCAAAAGAATGTCAAATGTCTACATGCTGCAACATTAACACAACATTTAATAAATATCCTGCTCATAAACAACTG
Source organism: Nannoperca obscura (assembly GCA_036024295.1). Classification (NCBI taxonomy): domain Eukaryota; kingdom Metazoa; phylum Chordata; class Actinopteri; order Centrarchiformes; family Percichthyidae; genus Nannoperca; species Nannoperca obscura. The sequence goes on from JAVQJL010084498.1 coordinate 7,991, forward strand.
TATGTCTCAACCGGGCAACCGAAAATTAAGTACAATATTGTATACTAGATCTTGTATTTTATGTAATCTGTGGTGCTGTCTCGCAGAGGGACCATTTCTTAAAATCTATTTTAGCTTTTATTAAAATAGTTTATGTTATGATCATATGGTGTATTTACCTAAATTAAGTCATATTTCATCTGCAAACTAAGTGACACAATGAAAACCTGGGATCAGGCAGTATTCCAGTATGGGAGTATGGTTTCTGGCTCCCTGTGCAAAATACAATGAAGTTGCAATCTATAGTATGCACTATAGGCGATGGTTATGTCATGGCAACAGGGGCCCAATAGCAAATGTTTTGTCCCTGGGCCCATAAACAGGTTAATCTGGCCATGTATGTAATGCACAGCAATGGATGTGCCCAAGCTTTTATCCCTTGAGCTAGACAAAAAAAGAGGTGAAACTCCAGTGCTAAGAAAACAAGGGAATAAAATAAGGTGTATATTGGTTGCTTGCCTCTTGAAACAACAGATACATTTGGAAAAGAAACTGGTATAATGCTTGATGTGACCTCAGTTTTCAAAAACAGCCATCACTTAAGAAACAGGATTTTTACTGAAGCCATATCTGCAGGCTTTTGTCACCTGTAAAATAGACTACTGTAATGGTCTGCCTCAGAAGCCTGTAGAGAGGTTGCAGCCAAAGCGTTTGGACTTAAAGGAGAGCTTATTATTTCTGTCCTCAAAACATAACATTGGCTTCAAGTACTTTCTAGAATTGGCTTCAAGATTCTTTAGCTTGTCTATAAAGCACTGAATGGCCTTGTTCGACAATGTTAGACATGCTGAAAAGCCATGAGCTACCCACCCCTCTCAGGTCATTTGGCCCTGGTCTTATTATTGATCAATTTTGGACCCTGTGCCTAGTTGCTAAGGCAGCTTCCCTGAGGACTTAAAATGTGTTTAGTCTCTGACATCTTTTGACCTTTTTCTGTTGCCTTCTTAGAATCAGAATTGCCTGTTTGTGAATGAGTGGTTTCTGTGTGCTTTCTGTGAGCAAATGGATGTAAATTACTTTTTTACTTTTTTTAACATACACTTTTCTTATTGTCTTTTATCTTTAGAATGTTAAAAATATCACCTGTTTGAAATGTATTATTAATACATTTGCCTTGTTTTGCCTTTCATATGGGAAAGCATCGTCTCGCCCAGATTGAGTTGAGAAATGTTGTTATGTGTCATAAGTGATGAAATTTATTCATAAAAACCCCAAACCAGAGTAGTTGCAGAATTTTCTCTGCATGCAAATACGATCCCAATGTTTGTTTCTGTGCACACACAAGGATAGATGCGAACACACACACATCCACGCCTGCGCACATTTTGAAAGCTCTGCATTTTTACCACTCCGAGGTCTCCTATTAGGCCAATCAGAATTAATTTTTCCTCATCATATGCTGTTATCGCTCTATAATAAAAAAACATATTAAACTAAAATGAAAAGAATAGCAAAGGATTTGAGGAAATGTAGCATCCATCAGCTTTTTCCCCTCTCCCCCATCAGTGGTAATTGATATTTGAGACCTCGTTTTGCGCCCTGGCCTCCTTTTCTTGAAATGAGCTTTTGGAGCGCAGAGAAAACAGCTGAGGCGGTGGAAATGGAATTGGTTGTGTGTCGGTGCATGAGAGAGTGGGATTATCCCAGCGTAATGTCAGCCTTATTAAACACTATTACACTCTATAGATCAGAGAGGGATCTGAAAAGGATATACTGCCTGCTCATCTGTGTGTGGAAGTGTGTGTGAATTGGGATTATATGCTCATAAATGAGAGCTTTTTATTAAGCATCAGGTATGATCCAGTCAATGTGGTCCACCTATGATACATAATATTGTTATACTTATTGTTAGTAGTACCAAAAAGTAGTAGTAACTAAAAGTAGATTTACAAAAATACAGAAGTTATTTTAAGTTACCTGAATAATGAATTTGCAGTATGTAGAAAATGTGGGACAATTTTATATTATTTGTTATAACCTCCTGGGCACCAGCCCATTGACTTGTGTCGTCCACAGTGGACATTTTGTTCATAGAAGTAAAATTGGAAGACACTGTTTTTCCTCAGGTCCCAGGAGGATATGTATATGATACATACATATTCATGCAAGGTGCTAGCACAATGTCTATCTATTTACTATGCATATGCTTATTACATCTTGCTAACAAGCACAATGATTCACAAAACACGTGCAGACTTTCAAATATACCATAAGGTTGATCATACTTGGCTAGTTTCACTTTGGGTAATTGTATGTGTGAATATCTGGAAACGACTTCACTAGACACAAACATGCTTTGGGGTAAAAGTTGTTTTAGCTGTGTAGAGGTGGTCTGTGCAAGCAGTACATGGCATGAGCCTGCGTCAGATTAAAGTAGCTATAGATGTGCTTCTGCTGCTTTTAAGAGTGTAAGAGACAGACCAGCTGTTATTCTGTCTGTGTCAGATGTGGGGTTATTACTGGCTATTTATCAAAAACTAAAGAGAGAGAAATCAAAGGAATTGGAACCAGGGATGATCAGTCTTTTTCACTCTGAATGCATTCCTGTAACCCAGACATGTCTTTATTCTTCTGGGTGGATTTGTAAACCCAGTGTACAGATTTACACATGGCTCAGCTGACCCCAGGGGGTATGGGGAGCATTTTTTTCCCATTATGATGAATTATCAGCCACTCAATGTCAACCACACGAGATGAACTTCGTCTTTAAAAACCTATTTCAATCTAACCCAACATTTGCAGACTAATTGCTTTGTGCTGTCCTACGAGGCTCAGCAGGAGCACAAAAGATAAAGACAAATCTATACAACACAGACATTAGCACTCAGTCTCACACGTCTCCCTGTGCATCATCATTTTCAGGTGAAAATTGAGCTGATATGCCTTTGGAGAATCGGTACAGGGGAGTGCTAGAAACACAGCTAAAGTGTGCCAAGCAGCTGAGCCTGAAGGCAAGTTCAACTCTGAACATTTGGCTCTCAGAGCATCAGAAAGAAGCTTTTTGTGGGGGCTTTTTCTTTGAAAATAAACACACACATCCCAGTCTTGTACTAACAAACCATCCTTCATACATGCATATGGCTACACACTTCTTAAAGCATACATATTTACCAGCCCTATCTCTTAGAAATTACTTTTATACACTACAAATTTCCAATAGCAAATATGTTTTGAATTAAATGTAATGCTGCCCTGCTTAAGTTTTTTTTTAAATTACATAATGTGGAAACATTGTTAATGAATGTATCTGCCAAAGCACAAACTACCATATCCACGAAATCTTCACCAATAACATACTGTTTGTCATTCACTTACATGCAATCCACTCATAGCAACCAAAGCATGATCAAAACAATTTCTTTTGTTATGTTTAGGAAATCGCAGCTCTTAGTTAAGGTTAGAAAAAGATTTTGGTCTTGGATAAAAATTTTAATTGAACAGTGACTTGAAGCATGAGACAAGGCAAACGTACCTTTTTATATGTAACTAAAACCAACCTTAACCAAAGTGCTATTGTTTCTTAAACCACACTTACACTCACTTCCCACACTAACTCATGCTCACACTTGCACACATAGTTTTCTTACTACCTTTAATAGCTTATTTTGAACAAAGCAGAACGTTAACCTTTCACTCCACAGGTCTGATTAGAAAACATCTTCTTACTCTCCATTAACAATACAACAAAATACACTCAACAGAGTATTTAATTACCAACCACCGTGATAAATATACGATTAAAAATTTGAATTGTGGAATGCTGTCACTTTCAGCAGCTGCATTTAATTAGGCCTCATAGAAGCAGACTTCGAATTTGCCATACTGAGAGGACCTAGAAGAGTGTGTGCATTGTACAGTATGTAACTGCCACAGCATGGCTACAAATGGCAGGCACATTAATGTGCTTAGACCTTTCCCTCATTTACTGCAGATGGGAGGCATGTATGGGGAAAGCAGAAAAAATCCTTGATTTTTGCCTCATTGTGAGGAAACAGAGACAGACTGGAAGCATATCATGAACATTGTTAAAGCCATGAACTGTATTTCCTCTAAACTCCAAAAATATATTTCATTTTTGATATATTTTAAGTAGTAGTTCTTTATGTTGAGTGCAGGGAAATGAATGCTGCAAAAATGTTAGAACATTTTCTTGGTCTGCCTCATTGTATCTCCATACATGCTTTGGTCCATTGCTGTTGTGTTCAAAGAAAAGATGATTGAATCTGTTCCGCTCGTCAGATGTCTCTTAAAGAAATTGCTTTTCATATGTACAAATAGAACTGCAATGACGTAAAACTTTGGTAATATTAATATGAATTTGAAAATGTGTGCTTTTGTGATTTCAGTCAGTGTGCAGGCAGAGTGTGTTGTCCTCAGATCATTAACAAGAGAAGCTTGCTCTCCGATTGTGCTCATTCTCCCCCTAATTACTGGCAAATGCTTCCCACTAGTCCCCGAAGGCACACTCCATCATCCCAGATGACTGCACTTGGAGTGTTTTCTGTCCTTTGCTAAGCAACTTCTTTCAAGTCACAAACTTCAACTGGACCAGAAAGGCTTATAGTGTAAAGAAGCAATCATTAAATAAAGCAAGTGTATTCTCTTTTTAGGCTTGTAGAGGCTACATTTTGTCCAATTACTCATTGTGATTCAGTTCAACTTAATTTGGGCTCAGTTATGCAGCTGTTGACTTAAAATAATGTTAATTCTGTATACATTTTGTTAATGATTGCTATAGCACAGCAGTGACTCAAACGTATTTGTATTCAGTTCATTAAAGTATTTCAGGACATTAAGCAGAAAAAATCCTGTTACCTGTTACAGTATATTTATACTACAATTCCACAGACAAAAACTTTAAGCTCAGTAATAAACAATCAAGTCAAATTGAAAATAACAATGATTATTTTCATTATTATTACATATAATTACCTTTTCATTATTATAATTATTATTTACATTTTTTAAGTTATAAGTCCAATTGCCAATACAGTTTCAGTGGCTAATTGTATTAATTGTTCTTGAAAGTATAGTTTGACAGAATGTTAAAGTCTTGTTGGTATCAATCCCTTACCCACTGCAGACCTAAGTGATGGCTGTAAAATGTCGCACATTTTGTTTTTCCTTGAGCAAGGCAGCTGTGGACAGCTTTAATTCATGTTGGTTATAATGGGTTTCTATAATGACCAGCTTTCACAGGTATCAAAACTGTAAAAGAAACCACTTTGGCATCATTGCTGCCCATCTGCATGCTCAGAATTTTCCAAATGCAATTTTGTGGCCAAAATACGTTTAAATACAATACTTCTGTATGTATGATCTGAATTGTGAGCAGGTTTGCGGACAATAGAGTGCCTTCCTCCTGCACTTCCATCGGCCCAACATGCTGTATCGCAGCTAGCTCACTTGCTACCCTGACAAACATGACTCTGTCATACATTCCTATGGTGGTTTAGTAACTGACTCCTATGCACATAATTTACATTTTTAGCAAAGAAACAGAACTTACTGACAAATATGTCAACATGAAATTGTACACTAGATATTTAATAATTAAATAAGCAGATTGCTATTAGATTAACTAAGCTCTTCTATGCTCCCCATAGGATGAACCCTTTCTTTCTTTTTGCCATTTTTTACCATCGCCAGGAACAAAATGTCAAACTTGCCCTCATTTTTTCAAATTATACTATGGGCAGATTGTCATAAAATGTACACTGTTATAACAAAACCATATGTTTAGATATTTGTCATTAACATTAGCTGCCAAGTCTTCTCACGTGTTTAGAAGAAGAAGACCATGCTTCCTCCAGAGAGAGCTGGTAGACTCAAACAAAGATGTCATGTTTTCTCTTTAGGCAACCAGAGTGACACTTCTTATCAATTTTTGCAAAGTTGTTCATAAATACATACAACACCTTCGCACTCACTGTGCGACAGCAAGATTTTCTCACTTCTCACTAACTGCGCTTCATGTGTTGATATCCCTACAGCTGCTTCTCTGGAATATCATTTGACACTTTTTACCAACACCCGGTATCTAATAAAGTATCAACATCATCATCATTATTAAATTTATTTTTTTCATTTTCTGGAATCCAAAAGTTGGCTTAAATGAGGACTAGACCTTGGAGCCAGAACTTAAGCAACTTTTTCAAAGCCTTTCCGGCACCTTTTGATATTTTCTTCAACATTTTTGTCAACAACAACTTCTCTCTTAGTGTTACGTGTCCATGAGAGATGCTGAACACCTGCATGTCTCAAAGGAGAAAAAAAGTTAGCAAATCTAATAAATGTGTTTACAGTCACAAATCTTGATGCATACTATATACAGTACGTGTAAAATACTTCTTTGCATTTGTAAATATATAAAAGCTAGAGAGAGAGAGAGAGAGAGAGAGAGAGCATCACCAAAGGCATTTAAATTGATCCATTTTAATTTCACTCCAGCTCCAGTATGCTGTTGTTGATGTTACTAAAGTGCTGCCATGTCATTATCTCCCTCTTTAGTTTGTGCTGTTTTTGAGAAGACATTGCCGTTGTTTATTTTCCACAGGAAGGCCTTTATGCTAATGTGACCTCTGCTAAAGACGATTTGATGTCGATTTAACAGCATATTAAAACCACAATCGGCATCCATCATGCGGAAGGAAGGCAAGGGAGTGGGCCAAAGGTTTGGGGCTAAGTCATGCTAATCGTCATAACACCTTGTGATACATTCATTAGGCCTCTATGCACACATGGAAGCGCATTCTCTCTTCTTCAAGAGGCATATAGCCTTGCGAGTTTCATAATTAAATTTAGTAACAGGAAAAACTGTGAGATGAATATGAATGCAAGTCAAGCTTTTTATAGGCAGTGATTGAAGTTATACTGTAATGGAACTGCTTCATTGTAAATGTAGCAAAAAACAAACTTTGTTTTTCTATCCCAGAACCCTCTCATAGTGATATCACAAAACCTATTCACAGCCGGAATGTCTGTTGTTTACACCACATTTGTATACACCGTCTTCACAAAAGATTGAATCTGCTTTCAATAAACTGACATTCACAAAGAGGAACACAAGTGTACTACAGAGTTCTCTGATGGAGAAAGAGAAGCAACATTAACAAAATTGAAATATTAGCTTCTTTGTTCTGCTTGTCTGAAGGCAGCATGTCTCCTTTGCAAAATGTGAAGCAGTGAAGTGAAGTGTTTTCAATATGTTTCTTCGCAGTGCATTCAATATTCTGCTGGTACCGTTTTGCCTGGTATATTACCTAGATAATTACCACAGTTAAGAACAAATACCAACTGTGCTGCTGCTCCATGTTAACTTACAAAGCAATGTGTCTCAGAACACAGGACCTTCTTCCTATACTTTCTTGCCCCCACACACATCTGACCAAAAAGTGTGAACGTTCTCATGATGTGATGCATTTTGTTTTTTGTTGTTTTGTTTACGGACACATAAACTTGTTCAGACCACAGTGGCAGTCAAAGGGAAAATCTGACCTGACTTGATGAAATCCTCATGTGGCTCCCCAGATCAATATACATAAATATGTCCGCTGGTTGTTACAGGAATAGTTTGGCATTGTGAAGGACTGTGTTACCTTTGGATAGATCCAAGCTGTTTCCCCTTGTTTACAGTCTTTATGCTAAAGTGTTAAAGAGTTGAACAAAACAACTAACGGACATACCCATCCGTAAACTCAACTCACTCAACACACTTGCTGAGCAACAAGTGTCACATTAGTGGTATGTAGCTGATGCGGTCAATGCCCACTAGCCAACAATAGGCACTACCAGATTTACTGTTGTGATCATGCATTAGATATATCCTAATACAGGTCAGTGCTGTCTTGGAGCCAGTCAGGAAATTATCTCAGCAGTCAAGCTCAGACTATAAAAACACTTTTTTACTATCCATCCCAAAGCCTCTCCCAGCCGTTTTGTCTCCAAAGTAAGATTTAGTGAGGATCTCTGCTCTCTGTCAAAGTTAACGGAAGTCTTGAGAAGTTTACTGCTCCGTTAGTTCATTTAGAACAGGACACTTTCTATGCTGCTATAAACATAGCTCTAATGTGAGGCTGACCTCTGTTAAGTCCATAAAAAGATCTTTGTCTCTGATTATGTCAACGATATATAAGCACTGTCTTTGGTGAAAACTGGCTATTACTCTCTTGTCTTTTTTGTGTTTTTGTCTTCATCTCATTGTCTGGTTGTTAATTAGCTCTTTCTTTTGTTTCTCTGTGTGCGTTATCTCCCTTAAAGATATCAATATCCGGGGTACCAATATATTTTACTGAGCTGGATGACAACATTGTAACTAAATACACTTTACATACACTTTTTTTTTTTGATGCCATGTGTCTCGTTTGTTGCTGTTATTAATTTTCCCAGAGGCCATTCAACACAAACAGGTGTCTAGTGTTAGTATGTGATAACTTTATTGTAACAGTAATTTGAGATGACAAATGCTAGCTGATGGGCTGCTTCTCCTAAAAAGCTAAATAAGCTGAAACTGGGTTTGGTAACAGTGCATAGTTACATTCACTTGCAGTTTTAGTGAATATTTCTATTTAAACGTTTCCACAATAACAGGCAGATTAAATGTGTCCTGGGGTGGGGGGGTTGTTTTGTCACATGCATGTGTAGAAAGGTGAGACGATACACCTTTCTATTAATGGTTTCATAACACTCCACCGGTCTACAGGTGGCAGTAATCCACTAAAATGTGCAGCATACACCAGCAAAGAAAGGGAAGGAAGAAAGTCTGAGGGGGAGAAAGGGCAGGTGTCACCTTGACAATGGAATATTTAACAAAAACATTGTCATGTTATAGTTGAAGTAGAAGTTGCATTATTTCAATACATTCTCTAACACCCCCTGGTCTGCATGTTGTCTGCAATGCAAGAGATAATTAGCTCTGATTATCCTTGTTAATGGTATTGTTTTTTTCCGCTAACAAAAATGGCTTGCATTAAATGAGCCTATTACCTGTGATCACCAATAATGAATCTCATCGTATCTTTTCAAAGCCTGATTCAACGCAATAAACCTCCATGCTACAAAATACCAGTCTAATTAAACTGAAAAAAAGTTCAAATAGGGTACATAAAGGAACAAATTAACCAAAAATGGTGAATGATTTGCATTAATGCCATTACATTTATTCAGAGATGGGAAGAAGATCTAAATTCACACATCTGTTTGTCTTCTCCCCTCTTTTCATCACCGAGTCAAGCTTGCTATGTCTAAGTTGGCCTTCGCTACATTGCTTTTACACGCTGCTTTGCCAAACCACCAGACTCGATGATCCATAAATGCCATGATTGAGATTAAAATTAGGAAGCAAGTGGGAGAGAGTGAATACACGACGGTTACAACCACTGGGTTGAAAGCAGAAGCCTGCACACGAGATCACTGAAATAGCAGGTTGTGAACACTGGTGAGGGGGCGCAAACATGTGCACATGGTGTGAAAGCCGAAGTGGAAGGGATATATGGTAAACTGAATTCTTATTTGAATTCTTATTTGTTATATATAATTTAAAGTTGAGGGGAAATTATAAACTTGACTAACACATACTTGATGTGTCATGCATGATACAGTATGGAGAAGGTATTCAAAGAAAACATAAATACACCTTGCGTATGTCACATAGAGAAAAAATACTAATAAAACACAGGAACTGTAATATAAATACCCTGTCGATCATGTAGTACACAGTAGCAGTGGAGTGCTGTAGCACGAGCTTTGACATAATGTGTCTTAAAGATGATGAGACTGATAGATGATTATGATGTTGATTATGGTCCAATTCACGAGCAAGGACCACACCTTTGACGGTTAATTTTTTGGAAGATTTATTGACAGAGTTACAATAAATATTTGAATATGGTGATGGTTATGAGATGTTTTGGGGAAGCTTCGTGGG
>JAVQJL010084499.1:0-12455 GCA_036024295.1 Nannoperca obscura
ACCCTGAAAAAACAGCTATTATCTTAAGTACACATTCAGAATGTTTTAAACAACTCAAACTGTGATAGCGCTTAATGGCAACAAGAAATAAATACAGAGTTATGATTGAGAGCGGCAACTTCTTCCACAATCATTATTAGTAATAAGAGCACTTGAAACAAAATAAAGAATTATACACTCAAAGTTTTAGAAGTGAATGGAATCTAATTTCTCTCAACAAGTGACAACATGTCTGTACGATATTAAACATGACATGATGAACATGAGCTGCAGGATCTGGATCTCAGACCACTGTAAAGGGCTGGTTGGATCCCTGGACCGGCAGGATAAATGTGGATGAGTGAAGTGACCCAGCAACACTTTCCCCTCCTTTATTACCACCACTAAGGCGCCCACGAGCAAGGCATTCAACCCCCAGCTGCTCCAGTGGAGCTGCTCAGTGGCCAGCAGGTCGTACTGACAGCTTCAAGTGTGAGTGTGATCAAGGCGGCCTTAATACAGAAGGTCTGGCCCTCAGCACTACATCCCTGCATAAGTCAAGGTCTCTGTTTGTTCTGCTGCTTTATCAAAGTTCCAAAAAATTGAATATGACTGATTTGACATTTGTTTGATCATTTCTTCAACCTTGGAGTCGGGTTCAAATTAGTAGAAGTCGAGGCTGATTTGCGTCCGATGTGCCCCTTTAAAGCTTTACAGAGAACCCCACACATGATCAGGCTGCCGCAAGTCATTTCAAACCTGTTTGATACAAATCTGAACTGAACGTCGCTGCGTTTGCGCTGCACGAGTCCTCGTTACATCTGGTCGAGAGGGATGCTAACACAATGCTAGACAAATCTGCCAGGAGTACAGACTAGAGGACTTCAAATGTATCATGTTTCGGTCGTACGGAGCTTTTTTATTATCGATCAATAAACGCAACTTTTAACTTAATAAACGTAACTGTGCTGGCATGTTTCCGAGAAGTGTGGCCTTGCACGTTCCAAGAGGACATTTAAAATGACACCTGCATAAACTTAACATGTTTTATGGACAGCTGAGAAGAGAACAATGCTAACGAAAGCTGGCAGGAATGCAATTGTAATGTATGTTAAACAGTAAAGACATGGAGGAGAGTCGGGGACAGCAGACCGGTCTCGTAGCTGACTGCGTTTGTGATTGGAGAGCAAATAATCTGCGAAATGTCTCCTCGAGTATGAGCTGCAAGCTGTTCTCATGAAGAAACACTCACCTCTCATGGGTGAATGGAGTCCATCTCTGGTGATAGGCGACTGTTCTCCTGAACAACACAGCAGAATAAAAGAGCAGAGTCACACACACACAAATGTGTCCTGTAAGTATCCAGAAGGGCAACAGAGGACAGCTGCAATCATTTCATGCTGATTTAGAAAAAAGCAACCCAGTGTACGTCTTTGTGTTATTTACTGCAAATCCCTGCCATCTGTAGTCAACTGCTGTGGAATCAGAAGGCCAGAGCTCATCAAAACACTTCAGAAACCACAAGCAACAAATACAACAGAGCAGCAGATACATTGGAACATTAAATGTAATGATGGGAAGATATTATAAGTCTTTGATTAAGCATGATTTAAAAAGCATTATATTACGTAAAGCATAAAAGCATCCATCAAGTTACCAGTGACTTCCTGATCTGCTGTGAACAACATACTGTTAAACTCCTGCCTGCTGAGGGAAGCACATCAGGAGACTGTGGGTGATTTGATGAACTCATCAGGATCCATCTCTGGTGGAAATCCCTGTGATTATTTTCTAATTATTTTGATCTCTGGTTATTTAACAAGACTTTCTGATGTAAACACTGTGCCGGCTGCAGCCGCGCCTCTGCTGCTTCGCTCTCCTTGCCACAGACCCCCCCCCACACACACACACTCACTGACAGCTCAGCTCTACAGGCTGTTTAAACCAAACACAAAAGTGGTCCAACCAAAAGAAACACCTGAGGCTATAACAAATCAATAACTCATGTAAATACATATATACGATAACATAAGTAAGAGGAGCACTCACATCTTGAATGTTACAGTGTTTGCCAAGATGTTGCCAATAACAGCCTCTGTTTAGTCCCGTAAATCACATTTTGAACAATAACAGAAAATGCTTCAGGTGCCCACTGGTGTTGCTGTTGGGTCACGTCACTCAGGATCAGCTTCCTCCCTCTCAGGCTCAGACTCGGGATCACACGTAATTTAAATCACATTGGGTGTCATGCTATACACCATCTCTGTTATGGCAGTGTCTCACTTACACTAACATAATATTGAAACTGACACAGAAACACAAAAAGGGAGTGGATTATGAACACGGTTTGAATATTATTATATTTTTCTATAAAATCTGTCAAAATCCATCAATGTCAAGACATTTCCAGCTCATGTGATGCTTTCATGTTGGACTGGAGTTGAATTTCATTCATTTTCATTTTATTTAAGTGTGATGAAGCTCCACACGTGCCAAGCTCTCTCACACACGCACACACACACACACAAACACACACACGCACATACACACAAACACACACACACACACACGCACACACGCACACACACACACGCACACACGCGCACACACACACACACGCACGCACACACACACGCACACACGCACACACACACACACACACACACACACGCACACACGCACACACACACACACACACGCACACACACACACACACACACACACACGCACGCACGCACGCACGCACGCACACGTGGAAATACCGGCATATGATCATGGGTGTCGTCCTGCGTGTGTTCTCCCTCCTCCTCTTCCTGATCTTCCTCCTCCTCTTCGTCCTCTTCAGCTTCGCTGTTCTGTCTATGCTCCTCCTCCTCGTCCTCCAGCTCTGAGCTCGACTCCTCCCCTTCCTGCCACGCCTCCTCGCTCTTACGCTCCTCTGCCTTCCTCAACTCTGCACGAACACAGGCAGACAGACAGACAGACACACAGACAGACAGACACAAAACCCCCAAACATTAGAAAACTGTGTAAATGATAAATTGACAGCTGTTATTTCTAATTAAAGGAGCTTCATTGTTTCTTCTCCGGTCGTCTTTAGCAAAGAACACATAGAACCGTCCTTTATGAATAAAAAGGACGAATAGATTTGAGGTGCTGATTAAGAGCTGATTAAAAAAAAACTGAAAATCTGATGGAAAAACAAAAATTGCTTTAAATGGTCCTTGCAGTGTGTGTGTGTGTGTGTGTGTGTGTGTGTGTGTGTGTGCAGAACTGCCTTTAAATGGTGTGATTGGCTCATGTGTTTTTTGGTAGGAAACAGCCACTCACAAGATCACAGGCAAACGTGGAACTGAATAATGGGGCCCGCCAAGAACTGCAATGGCCCCACTGCAGCCCCATAAAAAGACCACTGTTTTTGAAAGACCACATAACGACTGACGAGCGTCTGCAAATGGCAGGTATACGTAGACAGCATAATGTACAGAGTTAAAGAAACGTTACTGGAAGGGGTCTTTAAACCCGCACCGGACACAACTGTCTAGGTGGGCCTCACGATTGGCCGCTAATGGCCACACAAGGTCAGGAGCAAAGACTTGTGGGACCTACTTATACTGTAAAAGAGCAGCCTGCAGTATTATGGTGCCACTGTCTGGAACCAGTTAGACTGGTCTACACCGGAATAAACTAGTCTGCAGGGTTTTAAATGTAAATCTGGACTCGGTCGCTATACCAACAGTCTGATGAGTTTACTGGTATTGATCATTGGATACATGTACCAGGACTCCCTGGATAGCAGAATACTGAGTGGATTATCCTTGTGATATAAAGTCAACTGAAATAGTTGCTTTGTATTTTCCAATTTTCCAAACAAAACATATGATAAACTAATAAAATAGTATTGTTATAGATTAAATTACCCAGCAGTAGTAGTATAAAGCAGCTCAAATTAGCACCACCTTGCACACAAATGACCAATCCATTAATGTAATGCATCACAGGGTCCAGTTATCTATTCTAGAGTACTTTTCCTTAAAATAATTAAAAGTAAACTTTGCTGATGAACTGTGCTTACATAACATTTACTTAGCTTCTCCTGTGCTACTCACTCCTTAGCAATGTTAGCCAGCTAGCAGCCAGCGAAGGACCCCCTTTACCCCTGACTCAGAGACTCCAGCTTTTAAACATGGATTTTCTTAAGCTCTTCATCTGTGATTGATGTGGACAGTTCTTTTAAACAATACCTCCCTCCAAGACACAGAAGTCTATTTGGATTTCTGTTACTGGATAGCACTGAGTTTGTTCATAGAACCTCTCTGGGGCTCAAACATTAATAACTTGCCGATGTAGGACGACATGTTTTAAATTTCTTTGGCTGTGAATGACTGTGGTACATGAAATACTGTTTTTTGGTGTAACAACAATTGTTAATGGTACTTTTTGCATTTTGTGACCATCATCAAATGTTTGTGGCAAAGGAAGGGGTCACCACCCACCTATTATTATTTCAACACATACAGCAGTGGGCTCTGTGGTACCCCAACAATGAGGGAGTGCAGCCAATCTCATCGAAACACATGCGTTAAGCGTCCAGCCAGCCCGGCAAGGAACAATCTCTGGCGCCGCCTATGCACAAGAGCAGCAGCAGAGCTCTGAATCGCTTGGAAACATGTCACAGTCCTGTGATCAGGCTGCACTCGCACACGCGTCTTTTTTCATGCATGGTTTCGTTTGTGAAGCTGCATCCCAGGCTCCTGGTGCAGATACCAGATCAGTGTTGAACTCCAGCTCCACATGCTTTCAGAGAAACTTAACAATGTACAGACTGCCTGTGCTTCTTTTTTCCATCTTGGAGTCTTTTTCTGTCCACTGGCTCTTAACTGTGGTTTTTGTATTTTGACAGTTCTTGAGCATTTTTCTTGCCAGTGGCTATTGTCAACACGTACGACAACCTTTCACTGCACTGGCGTGTCATGTTTGAGTACGTCAAGTAAGACAAAATGTATTTCTGTTTCATAATGTGACATGAAAAGTAGTTTCACTGGGGATTCATTTCATGGGGCTATAATTAAATGTTTAGTGGGATATTTAATGGTTGTATGGTAGGACATTTCCAGTACAGAGACAATATGTTATGTGTGTAATGTCTTTTTGACTTGTCATTGTTGTTTTCCACTAATAAAGCTGCATATTAAAACAAAAATGCAACTTTTTAAAAGCGCTTGACACTGTGATTGTCGTTTCCTAACTGCATCTGTGCCCAGCCTCGTGATGTTTACACTCCGGTAAGGGTGGAGCGGTTTGGAAATGAACTGTTCGGTTTCTCCAGCTCATGTCAGTGCACCACAAATGTTACAAGCAAAAGCAAGTTCAGAGGTCTCAATATACACACAGTATTCCCGCAGTGCCACATTATAGAAACCTGCTTTTCAGAGCCACGGCCCTCAGGTCCACCTCGCCCTCCTCGGGCTGTGTAAGTGTTCTGTACATCGCAGCCTGATAGCAGATGGGGGAAATATGTCTTGGCCTCCCTCTGGGCTCCTCTGCGTGCAGTTATCCTTTGTTTTTACCGTAATTATCCTTAACATTTGAGATACTAAACGACATGAGCAGCTGTCAGTGATGACTGCATGCTTGTCCAGCAGAATTTGACATTCTTGTGTGATATTAATTTCCAGTTTTGCTTTGGAATGTACATGTGTGTGTGTTGTTGCAGTGTTTGGTTCACATAAGGCCTATTTTCTTTAGTTGTTATTTGGGCTTACTCTGTGAAACTGTGTGATTGTTGTTTGTTTGTTTTCTGTCTTTTGTTTGTAAGGAAACAATTATAGTAAAAATCCCACAGAAATGCAAATGACTGGATACAATGCATGTGGTCTGCTTGGTTTCTGAAATGGTTTTACACGTCATCATATGTGTATTAAACAAAGTGTTTTGTACATGAAATACAAACTACCTGCAAAACCGTATAAAAATATACTGTTTGTTAAGTTACTCCTGAACCTTTTGGCTTGACAAACCTTGTATGTCAAAATAAAATAATGAACATTGCTGATTTTACAGCATAACTGATTATGTTTGATTTATTTTAGTATTCCTGAAGTGTACGTTTCACTGCAGGCAAAAGCCAAAACATGTCCAGCAGTAAGTAAAGACAGGAATCTTACTGTACACGTCTAGTACACTGAATTATTGACTTCTATTGATTTCTGGTCAAAAGACCTAAAAAAAACAAAGAAACAAACAAAAACAAAGCTTGGAAACACTAGTTGTTATATAAATTACGCTGCAGTTATGTGCATGAGGACATGGATGCTTGCATGCGTGTTGCACCTGTCAATGAGACGGTGAGTCGACCTTTGTTTTTCCTTCCTTTTCTTAGATCTGCTGCTCTTGCGGGTGCCGACGTGCCAGAAATGTTCATCAGACTACAGGTTCTTTCTTCATATAGTATTACTCGTCTTTATGGCCAGAGAGAGCAGGTCAAATATGACTCACAGTGCACGTTACATTGTTTGAATCCAATCATATTCTGCAATAAACGAACAAAGAAAAACCTTTCGTTGACATGAATGAAATTATAACGATTATATATAATTATATATAATATAATATAATATAACGAAATAACGATTCTTTTAAACAAACTCAGAGACATTATTTAGATTTTTCCAAGACTCGGCTTCATAGGGTTAACACGGGATACATATAACTACATTCTCACAAGTTGTGGCCCTTTGGCTTTTAAACACACAGATTAAGACCATGGATGTCTTAATCAAGAAGTGCCACAGCACTGTGCTACACAAACTGTCTGTACAAACTTAAGACCAAACTGTGGGAACGCACTGGAATTGGAAAAACAAAGAAAAAGGAAATTGGGTTTGGTGGATAACCAAAGCCCTGACCAACTTCCCCCACTGTACTGTGCCAGCAATGACTGTCACCTGCTTCAGAGGACCACAAAGAGTGGCAAAAAAACTTCACTCTACAATATCTATGTCACCCGCTGCCTCAGGAAAACCCCAGACGATCATCACGGATGTGTGTAACGCCGCTCAGTCCCTTCTGTCTTGGCTGCCGTCTGGGATCTGCCGTCACAGCCAGCTAGACTGATGATCACCCACACGTCACCGCGCTCGCACGTTATGTGCAAATTGAAGTATCGCTGCTTCTACTTTTTTTATAGTGCTCAGTGTGCATTATTCATATTGTATACCACATATACTGTTAGGGACATTTTTAAAATATATTTTCTGATATTTAAATATTTTGCACATTTCAGGTTCTCTCAGATTGGATTTGTGTTTCAAACTGAATTTCTGAAATTCTTGTTAGTTTCTAAGCAAATGGCAATGAACTTGCAGTTAAAGACATTTAGAAAGGTTGTAGTTTAATAAATAATTGATCTTTTAGTGTAATATTGGTAACACAGGAGCTTGACCTTACTCCTATGACTGTATTATGAAGGTTTGAATGATGGAAACCGTTGCTGGGATACAGCGGTTACTGGCATGCCAGTGCATTTGAGCCAAGTACTGACAAACTTCAATGGTTCCCACATGTTGTCCTTTCTTTCGTTTGCTTGAAACTAACAGCCTTTGTTTTAAAATCTCGTCAGCTTAAAATGTGGTTTTCTAAATTCATTCTGCTTTCAGCAAAAAGGATGATTTAGTTTGAATAAAGGCAGGTGGAGCTGAGCCGAACACCAGCTTACATGCAGCGAAGAAAGACTGGTTATGTAGAAATAAATCAATAAATAACACTCCACACTCCAATCCTCCACACATTGATAATAAAATGAAATAAAATACTTTTCCTCAAACCAGCTTTTTTTTTTCCTTCAGCATTTTTCCACTGGCAGACTTCCTAGTTTCAGCAGGTGTTTCATCATAAGTTGATCCTGATTTACAATGCAAATAAAGACGTGGCCTCGGTGACTTTCTCATTGAAATGGGGACATCAAAAAGGCACGTCTGTCCTCTGAGGACAGCGCAGGAAGTAACATCACTGAGACAAGACATATTTCATGTTGTTTCCTGCTCATTTCTCTTGATGTGACAATTCTATTCTTTCTCCAGGAATCTGCAGAGCACACGTGGCTGCCAGAAAACCTCTGATAAGGAAGTGAGAGTTTATTACCGAACCACAATGTTTAATCCCCTGAAAACCTGCCTTTAAATCTCAACTATGTTTTTATAACATCAAATAGTCACGACTAAACAAGCTGCAACTTAAGTTACAGGAAAATCTTCAGGTAGTATTTATTTAAAGACAGTATTTATCAGGACTGTGTGGGTTTGATCAGATCGATCAGCCTTTGTACGTGTAAATATATAAATATCATACACACATTTCTAATACATTAACAAAATGTTTAACTATGCCCAAAACTATAGAACGTCCTACCAAAGGCCATAAGACATGCAAGCTCTGAACATTTTATCTTATTTATTCAGCTTTGCTTCCAACTGTCACTCTCCCTTGTTTTGTTTTCTCTTGACATATTTTATTGTTCTCCTGCCGTTCTTTGTTTTATTGCTATCTTTCACATATTATCTTGTCCTTGGCACACATGCTCATGTGATTTGCTGCTTCTCTTCTTTGTTACTCATTAGTTTGCTTGGTTTTGTTGCGCAGTATTTGCACTATTTTATGTCTTCACTTCTATTGTAAAGCACGTTGAGCTACATGCCCTCAATGACAGGTACTATTTTAATAAAGGTTATTATTATTATTATTATTATTACAGCGGCAGGATCAGATGTTCTTTTATATAAAGTCAGTTGGTGGTTATTTTATATCTCCTACTTGACAGCAGCAGGTTGCGGTGTGGTTCCTGGTGGCAGCATCTCGAAGGGAGATGCAGGTGCCACCAATGTGAACAAACAAAGGATTTTCACTTTTTTTGGGAATGTTTGCTGATTCCTACATTTTGCCAATAGCTTCTGGACACACAGAGCGGATTGCCGTGTTTTCGCTTATTATTTATTCCACAGAGCCTGACACTGAGCTCACCCGGACAGTCGAGATGGCAGAAACCAAACTTTCCATCTGGCAGATACAGATGACAAAGAAAAGGAAAAAACCATGAATAAATTAATGCAGATGTTTCCATAAGGGACACCATGGCTCATTCAATGGTATACAGAAAATATCTAAACATGGTGCAAATGATACGCTTTGGCTTTTATAGTTACCACATCTCAACCCATCTGAGCAGCTGTGGGAGATCACCATCATCAAAACGCCACCTTAAAGGGAAACACGGTCATTTTTAACCTGGGCCTAAATATCTAATGCTTACCAAAAGATTTGGAGCTGGTCCAGTAGATTTAAAAGTAGTCTGACAACATTAGGAAAAAGATCCCTACAGAGAAACTACCAGAAACAGAAAGTCTTTGAAACTCTTTAACCCTTTATAGGGCACTCATTGAAATACTTTGAAATTCAAAAAATCAACCGTAGGCTGTTATTGGAGAGCATAACAATACTTTATTTCTTTTGTAACATTTTTCAAAATGTTGAATTTTTCAATTTTTCATTTTGTATAAAATCGAGGCCAATGCAGTTACCATATTGGGTTACTCTCCCGTCAGTGGTAAAACAAATACCAATAAGTATTTATATAAGAAATACAAGAAAAACACCTATAAGGTGAAAGAAAGAATATCTAACATGTGCAGAAATTACCAAAAGTAGTAACTTGCTGTCTGTCTCTGTAGGGATGCTTTCTGTAATGTCGTCACACACTTCGAATAACAATCTGAGTCTGTCAGCGGCAAAAACAAGCACTTTTAGTGAACGTACTTTTCGCTGCAGCCCTTCGAGGATGCCAGCGGAGGTGATCTGCTGGACCAATTCCAAAACTTTTGGTATGCATTAGTTATTTCGACCCCAGACCCCAGGGCCCAGGTATAAAAATACCAGAATTTCCCTTTAAGATCATTGTATAAAGAAATGTGTTCCTCCCTCCAGAGTTCAGACTTAGAGAATTTATAACAGGGAGCTCTGCAGAGGTTGTTTTTTCCCCTCATGTGTCACTCATCCAGACGATGTTCTCAAAGTTGATACTGAACGGCGGTGGATTTCTTCCATATAGGGGCATTCGCTGAAATAAAACCCACCGGCGCTGTACTTTAAAATCCCGATGCTGATGTCCCTGAGCTGCCTCCTCAGTGACCTCTGCAGTATCGATGTTGGGTTTATCGTGTCCAAAAAACCCATTAAATGCCTTTAATGGATGACTTTTAGACAGTTTTCTCACAGATTTCATTTTTCACCTGAACTCGAAGCACTTGCCAAGATACGAGCGTCCTTCAGCTCCTTGCATGCAAGACCAACAGAGTGCCTCACAAAACGGCTGCGATGCGGCCAATGTGCTGTAGTTCTCCTCAAACAAACTGTCTCCTCTCAGTCCAACAATCAGCTGTTACAGCAGTGTATCGCATCCTCACTCAGTAAGCATGTTGAGGGGATTTCTAGATGTCTTAAAACCGGGCCACATTTGTTTAACGAGTGAACTTTTTTAGACCACTTGGTGATATAAAACCTTTGTTTCAAACGCTTAAAGTGTATATTTTAATTTGTGGAAGTGTAGACCTGCACCATAATGAGATAATATCACTGAACATGTTTCTTATAAGTGCTCCTTCGTGGATACTGTGGCTTTATCAGTCTTACATAACTCAGAGGTTCAAGTCGTGATGGTTCAGTTTGGCTATAGATCACAACAGAGAACATAAAGTACCTCCAGAGTTCAAAGTCCAGTTTAGTAAAGTTGAGAGCACTCATAGTGTTGATTTCATGTCATGACTTAATTTTATTCATAACATACTAATACCATAACAAAACCATATCTTGGTTCAAGTCTAACAAAAACTTAAATGTTTATATTTCTATATCAGTGTTACTGAGTCGTCCCTCCATGTTCAGGTCCTTCCTGAAGCTCAGAACTGATCTTCTGGTCATAATGCTGTTGTTTTATAACCTTCCGACTTCAGCATTGTAGAGCATGTATGGTAATTGAACTGTATTTATTTAAGGCTTTTCTACTTAGTCCTTTACAATTTGCGTGTCATTCTCACACACACACACACACACACACACACACACACACACAGGACACTTTGACATGTGGTCAGGAAGATCGACCCACAAACCCTGCGAATAATGGCCGACCCGTTGTTTTAGCTGAGAAAATGGCACTTCAGTAAGTGTGTGTGTGTGTGTGTATGTGTGTGTGTGTGTGTGTGTGTGTGTGTCACCTGTGGTGGTGATGTGTGTGTCTTCTGTGATCTGCTCCAGTCTGCCCAGCAAAGCTTCGATGTTGGCTTTAATCTGAGTCAACTCGGACTTGATGGCCTGAAGCTCTGTACCTTTCACTGCTGGTAGAGAGACATAGACAGAGAAAGCCAGAGAAAGAGAGCGAGACAGAGAGGGAGAGAGGTTAGCGTCCGTTTTCTGAACAATCCAGACAAGTCCAGAATCTTTCTTGTTTCTGGAACTCTCTTTAGACGTCTAGATCACGCAGGACGGAGGCTGGATCCTGAGGGAAGCAACAGGGTTTAGAAACAGTACAATGTTCGAATGATGTGCCGGGGACACTAATGGGTCTCATGTGAGCCATGAAATCATCTGCCACCGTGACACCAGCAGCAGCCTGCCTCAACTTTTAACAGCAGACAGGAGGGATTCATGGAGTGACTCCTCCACAATGAACACGCTTCATCTTCTGGTCAATTTCATGAAAACCTGCCAATTACAAAATTACATTTTGATGTTTTTTTGTGCAAAAGTGGGAAACTCAGCGTGACAGCAACGCTCGGGAATCACCAAGACATCAGGAATCATTCTTTGGATCCATGAATATGATACCAGAACACATATTGATATATTGTCAGTCAAAGTGATGGATTAACTGTTTTGCATTGTAAATGTTAAACAACTCACGTATCATTTATAACTTTAGCTCCGTTACATTTCTTTGGGATTCATACTTTATTTTTGTGATACATGTTACTTTAAAAAGTTTAAAAGAAATCTACTGAATTATTAGTGCCGTTTTATTTGAGATTATTTAATATTTAATTCCATTATTTAAAAGACAAACACCCTTGAAGCTGCAATGGAATTAGATTTATTTGAACAGAGCTATAATTTCAAATATATTGTACGAGATACACAGAAAACAGGCAAAACGAAAACATCTTTTAAATGGTTTTGATTATATTTTTAAATGATGTATTCATTAATTATTTACCACCGCTTTGTTTTTAAAAAAACATGTAGTTTGGGCTTCTGTTGGACACAAGAGGAATTCTGCTGCTAATAATCTGCTATACTTTGAGTATAAAAAGGCGGGGGGGGGGGGGGGGGGGGAATTGTGGCACCCCCACACAAGGGGCCCCACACACAACAGGTGGTTGTTTTTTTGTTACAAAAAAATACACAACAAAAAAAAACCATTTAACACA
>JAVQJL010084500.1:0-21691 GCA_036024295.1 Nannoperca obscura
GTGCTCATGCCCTGTCTTGGTCAAGGACAGGGCACTCAAGAGCAATCTTCTGCATGTTTTTTGTATGGGGGTTATATGTATCGTATGGAGGACCCCCTAGTGAGCATGGGAAGAACATGCAAACTGAAACAATTTATTTATTATATAGTTGAAGCTGAAATAGTGTCAGCTACAAACATGTACATTAGAACACATATGCCTCAAAATATGGAAAAGTAATGAATATAAAAGGAATGTACCAAAAGCAAATGTGTGGAATGTGAAAAATCCCATAGGAATGGCACAAACTCACCTTGTTCTCTCTTTGTCCCTCCACTTCCTGTAGCTAAAAAATAAATTCATGAAGAAGATCCCCAGGGATGCAGAGGCATCCAACGTTTTGGTGGGCGAAGTGGATTTCCTAAACAAACCCTTTGTCGCCTTTGTCCGCCTGGCCCAAGCCACAACACTAGGAAGCCTGACTGAGGTCCCTGTTCCCACCAGGTGAACTGATGTCTTTTGCTTCTTCACCCACGCTTAACAAAGCCCTGCAGTAGCAGTACATAACTCATGTTTGTCTCATCACCACACAGATTCCTATTTATTCTCTTGGGACCCCTAGGAAAGGCCAAGTCGTATAATGAGATCGGCCGAGCCATAGCAACCCTAATGGTGGATGATGTAAGTGTCTGTCATTGTGTTTTAAAAATGTTTCCATTACATGTCTTCTTTATTATACAGCACACACTGACACTGTCTCAGTAAACCTGTGGGAGCACAAAGTGCCATTTCCTGTAAAGGGTGTGAGCTGGAGTTTAAAATTGATGTGGAATGTGCTTTAGTCTACCCATCCACTGGGATACCCTCCTATCGTGTTTTAATTACATCTGGAAGTGATGCTGATTGTTAAGAGTCAGTTAGGAGCAGGGTTTCCATGTGGATAATCCGTCTCCCATTGCTTGCTAATGGTAGTTTCATTCCCCCGAATCCACATTTAGTTGTTATTGCTTCCTGTATCACTAAGCACAAAACCAAATGTGCTGTTTTATTAGCAAGTAATAAATAAATAATAGTTATTTAAAATTGAGCTTGTCTAAGTTCAGGCAGAAGCCACAGTTGTGCACAACAATTGCATGTTTACCAGCCAAATTCTAACACTGACTGTAAGGTTGGTGGTTGGTAATCTAAAATTGAACCCCATTATAATCTGGCATCTTAACAGGACTTAAATCTTCCCTCTCACACCCAAGCACCACCTCCCCTCAGGTGTGTCAGATTCAAGATATCATAGTGTGATGTGGTTGCACAGATTTGGTCTGATATACTCAACAATGCAGGTAGCACCTACGGACAGCTACAGTTTTAATTTAAACAGATTTAGTTTTTTAGCTACATTAGCTGGGTGGATCTAGGGATGGCAATACCGGCCTGCCTGTTGGCCCACCGCTTTGGTCCAGACTGAAGTACTCAATAGCTATTGTTCTAAAATATTGTACAGATATCCATTTTGCACAGAGGGTGAATACTAATGACTTTGGTGATCCCCTGACTTTTCATCTCATGCCACCATAAATCAGAATCAGCTTTATTGGCCAAGTATGTGTACACATACAAGGAGTTAGACTCCGGTTTTTCGTTGCTCTCAATGTTCCAAGAACAATGTTGTGAGTGAAATATCACAACATTGAATGGATGTCCTCTTTACAGTGAATTGTAATTTCTGTTTTAATAAGTAGCAAATGTCTGCATGTTGTCTGCATGATGGTGAACATGGTAAGCATTATAACTCTAAGCATGTTAGCTTTGTCATGAGGATTATGTTAGAATGCTGACATTAGAATTTAGCTGAACTACAGCCTCACAGAGCCGTTAGCATGGCTATAGACTATTTGTTGTTTTAGCAGGGTTGTCTGCTAATGTCTCCTCATCTGTTCAATAACAAAATACTCACTGGGTTTATTCTTGTGCTCACTTCATCTGCATGCAGAAAACCAAAGATTGTAACACTGATTTGAATAGTTTCATTAAATGTTCACTATATTATTTAATATCCATTAGGTGCAGGCTGTCTTCAACTCCCATATGCAGTCATTAGCTGGATATAAGTCAATCTAGAAACTTGGCAGCGTAGAGCATAAGGCTCCAACACATCCAGTGATTGTTCTGCAGACCAAAATCAAGTTAAGCTGTTTGTGTGTGAGCAAGAAAATCAATGAAGGCACCACATACCACTGTCGGTGAAAACAGATGTCTGTCCTCCCTGGTTGCAGATATCTGCTGCTTTAATTTTAAAGACTTTCACTTTGTTATTTTGTGCTGTTTTTGTTTTGGTACACTGTCCTAATGAGCTGCAGTAACCATTTACAAAACACGAACTGGACCAATGCCCACGTCATTGCCAATTATAATCACCCCTTTGATTTATTTTTCTATATTATGCTCCTGTGCACTTGACTCAGTGTTTCTAGGGCATGATTAGTTACTGACTGATAGTCAAAAAGCCGATATGGTTTCCACAGTTTATGTTAAGTCTCCAGAGGCCATCAGAGAGGATGGGAAAGAGTCAAAGCCCTGTTATTAGAGCAGGACATGCTGATCACTATCACCATGATATAAGCCAAGTGAAATGGTGAAATCCTCTCCTTTTATCTCTCCGTCCCCCTGTCAGCTTTTCAGTGATGTAGCCTACAAGGCCAGAGATCGGGAGGACCTCATCGCAGGCATAGATGAGTTTTTAGATGAGGTGATTGTGCTTCCACCTGGGGAATGGGATCCCAAAATCCGCATTGAGCCGCCCAAGAAAGTCCCCTCGGCTGACAAAAGGTTTGAATTTTACTCTCAACCTCTGTAATGCACATTAAGCTCTCATTTTCTTTGTCTGTGGCACAATGCAATATAACACAAGTTAAACCTTCACCAAAACTTAACTTGTTTTGTCAGATAGTTTCCTGAATGAAACCCAGAGGTTAGGGCTTTATGCAGGGTGCAACAATTCCTCCATGTCAGTAAGCACCAGCCAACGCTTGCTGGAGTGAAACAGCCCTCTAATAAACATACGTCAATGAATTGATACGCCTCATATTTACTCCCGTCTGTGCCATATGTATCTTTTTTGCAGGAAGTCCGTGTTTTCCTTAAACGAGCTGGGGCAGATGAACGGTACAGCTGGAGGAGGAGGAGGCCTGGCTGAGGACGAGGAGATGCCAGTGCAACACGAGCTCGGAGAGGAGCTGGCATTCACCGGGCGGTAGGTAGTCCAGGCCACATGATTAACTGCTAAGAGGTTTGGATCAAACCTGGCTCTGGCACATGGAAAGGAAATTTGAATATCAATTAATCAAAATTTGGCATAGTGGGCAAATTATTTGGGTACAAATTCAACTCCTCAAAAGATGCAGACACTGAGTAATGAGCACTTTAGCTGAGGATACAAAGATTAATTTGGTCCAATTGGCAGTTTCAACTGTGCCTACAATAACAGAACCAATCCAACCAAAGGTTCCGCCTCTTGTTTTGTTTTACTGCAGGAAATGTTGTGTAAATTCAACAGAAAGAAATGTAATGATTTTATCCTGATCTAATGCACTGATCTTTTTATTCTCTTGAAAGTTTTGGTTGGTGAGAAAAGTCATTTCATTTGGACAGAGTCAAAACACAAAGCAGAGGTGTAGGAAAGAGACTTGAAAGTGACAGTGACCTCTCCTGCATATACGTCACATCATTGTCAGTGTATCCCATCCACTACTGGGAAAGCTTTAGAGGAATTAATACAGTATCTGTTGTGCTGAGAAGAGCATCCTGTGTGTCTGTGTGCAATAGCTTCTGTGGTGGTCTGTACCTGGACATAAAGCGGAAATTGCCATGGCTGCCTAGTGATTTATATGAGGGTTTCCACATTCAGTCCATCTCTGCTGTGCTCTTCATCTACTTGGGCTGCATCACCAACGCCATCACCTTCGGCGGCCTTCTGGGAGACGCTACCGACAACTACCAGGTAAAAGGGCCAGGCTTAGGAAACAGAACAAGTCAAATTATGTAAACCAGATACAAAACTAGTTTACTAGATATGCACTTTTAACAGAGAGGGTTCTATACATGCTGTCAGGCTGTGTCTCTAGCTTTACACCATCGAAAAACATTTCATGGTGGTGGTGGTGGTATTGATCTTCTCATCTAAAAACCAGCAAGAAACTATTCGTATAACAGAAAATAAGGATATTCAGCTACAGCTGCAATGTTTGGACTGTCACAATTTTGTTACACCTGAAAGTTACATTGCAATCCATACGTATTTCTTTCCCCTCCAATGAAATGTTTTTTTATTCAGTACATATATACGGATGTGTCCAATGGCAAAGCATGTCTTATTATTGCAGTCACATTTGTATTTAACATGATTTGGAAGTCTATAATTAACCAATTATAAACACAGGCAAGTAGCAGCAGTAGATTCAAATCAACGGGTGTCAGCCCAGGAAGTATAAGTGTAATTTGTTTATCATATTTATCAGGTTAGATGAGATATATTTACAGTCTTTGCCTATGCGCAGCTAGTTCGTCATGCAAGTGACGCCTTTTTCCTGTTTTTAATTTTGTTTGTACCAAATTAAATAATATCTTTCAGCATGCCAATCATCCAAATGGGTTTGCATATTGGAACATCTGAGGAAAAACTACAAGACACCATCTTTCATTTCATTTTACTGCTCAGTTGTAAAACAGTGATGCCATTCTAATATGAACTATGAAGATTGAGTGTTTGGCTTCATAAATAACTCCTCTGAGCTGTGGGGTATTTTTAGTTCATTGTGGTTTTACATCAGATCAGGTCTCCCTCTTTCTAGCTGGGCATCAGTACCTGAGCACCAGCACAGACATGTTATATACACAGGAATCCATTCAGATACGTGCTTTGACTGGCACTCATTCACTTACCTCTCCCTGTCAAGATGAAATACAACATCTTGACTCTTTGTATAATATCTAATGCTCTCTCTCTCTCTCTCTCTCTCTCTCTCTCTCTCACACACACACACACACACAGACTTCTCCTTTTGATTTATGGTTATTTCTCTCTCTCTCTTTTCTTATCTGGAGCCTGATTTGTTGACTTTATCAACACCACCTAACAACAATGTTCTACCCCAACTGCTTTTTCATTTCCCAACTCCTCTTTTTCTTTCTCTTCCAACAGGGTGTGATGGAGAGTTTCCTGGGCACAGCTCTGGCTGGCTCTGTCTTCTGTCTCTTCAGCGGTCAACCCCTCATCATCCTCAGCTCCACTGGACCAATCCTCATCTTTGAAAAGCTCCTGTTTGAATTCAGCAAGTGAGCTTCTTCAGAGCCAAATGATCTTGCAGCAGACAGACGTAGTGGGAAAACTGCGGAGCACTGTAGACACCCTCTTTAATGTCAATTAGAGGATTATTAGATAATCCCATTATAGAGAAAAACACAACAGAACCTCCTGCTCTACAGCGTGTGACCCACGCTCATGATTTTGTACGTGATTTGCATTCAGCTACAGTGAGAGTGAAGAGAGTTGTTTTAAATGTTACTCATGTAGCAGCTATCAGAGTCTGTACACATCTGTTTTCTATCTTTTATTCCCTTCAGGCTAACATTTAAAACACAGGCACTGATGCTCTGTATTGCTGGGGGAACAAAAAGTTGATTTCACCTTCATTTGCTTGCTGCTTTGTTGGCATGAAAGTGGGGAGAGGCTCGTTGGGTTCTGATCTTTGATCTCAAGGCAATGTAAAAGAAAAGATTGTGAAGTTTACAGATAACAAATAAAGACATTTCAACCAGCAATGATTGAGTCAAAGTACCTGCCAAATGGCTGGGTAATGAAACTATGTTTGCTGCTAACTAGGTGACTGTATATTATCATATGGCCATTCTTATTTCCAAATACTAACCCCATGAGCATTTTGATGGGTCAACGGTCAAACTTACTGCATTTGTGTGATTTTTAACCTTATATTTACTTCATAAATACAGTTAATATATGTGCAGAAGTGCAGCATTGGATATGCTAGTGTTGTATTCCATGCATTCCCTTCATCAGTGCATTCACCATGCTTCTCTGATTTCTCACTCCCAAAGGAACAACGGCATCGACTACATGGAGCTGCGCCTGTGGATCGGCATGCACTCCTGCCTGCAGTGTTTCATCCTGGTAGCTACAGATGCCAGTTACATCATCAAGTACATGACACGCTTTACTGAGGAAGGCTTCTCCAGCCTCATCTCCTTCATCTTCATCTCTGACGCCATCAAGAAGATGGTGGGCTCCTTCAAATATTACCCCATCAACACTGACTTCAAGCCCGACTACGTCACCGCTTACAAGTGCGAATGCCTGGCCCCAGACCCGAGTGAGTTCACCCCTTGGCTCAGGGACATACAGAAGGATTATCCACAAGGAGGCCGTGTGGCTACAAGGGGCTGGTTTTGGGCTCAGTAGACTGACATCACAGGCAGGTTGTAGAGGAGAGTAAAACCACCTGTATTCAGTTTACAAACCCCTTTATTGTAAGGTGTTTTCTTTGTAAAGCTGCACTTAACAGAACATTTTATCTTAAAGCACATTCATCTTATCAGCCTAAGTAACAATGTAGTGCTAGATGAGAAGAGACTCCAATTCTCATTAGTAAAGGGTGGTTTTTTCCTAATTAAATTCAGCCACCAATTGGGTACTAATTTCATACATTACAACCAACTATTTTCCAAAGGATACTATAAGTGTATGGATTAAATCCCTGCCATTGGTGTCAGCTGCTTATGCATTCATGAATATTTAATGTTATCAAGAAGAATGAGAAGGGCTTTAAGATTACCCTTCAAAATAAAGGTTTCAGTCTCTGTAAGTTGCTCTTTACACAATAATGAAGTGAATGGAAATCTATGGCTGCCCAAGTATAAATCTAAAGATTCCAGGTGAAGCTGGACCCTTTTGTCTCTTTGGTTTCCTTTAAAGCATCCACTGATGGTACTGTGTTTATTGACATACCGAGGTTTTTGGAATTCATAAGTTATACATCTTGATTAGGTGTGGCTTACAGACATTCGAGAGCGCCAATATGCAACGTTAGGTCCCGCCAGTATAAGTGAGTTTTTGCTTTCGTCTGTGGTTGCTGTGCTGGGCCATTGATATTAGCTTATTGCAGAAATATGATTTGCAATACAACAATACCAAAGATATGTCTGAGGTGATTCAGAACCACCATTACATACTTTGTTCACCAGAGATCACTGAAAAGTTCATTTTTTAACTTTACAATGTACTGTTTAGTATATATCTTGCTCACAATTCTTTAATAACCAGGAAGAATCCTTTTCAAAAGTTATTGTATATATTATGTGTATGTAAAAAGTTTTGGCTCAGTGCAGATCAAATCAGATGAATACCAACTTTTACTATTCTTTGTGGCGTTGCATGGCTTAATGTAAATCTAATTTAAATTAGATTCCTACCTCCTACAAATTTCCAGATGTTCTGTTTACTCATTTTCAAAATGGCCGTGATGTGCAGTGACTTCTGCAGACATTGATTTCTGAACTGATTTTTCTCTTGTTTGTTTTTGCCATGCACAAACAATGTGGCATCCGTCTCTTACAAGTAAGTACCTCTTTGTTCATCAGCATGGGGCTCGGAGTGCTCTCTGCAAAGTCCAGCAGCTGGATTCTCATTACGTTTTGCTCTTATTTTTCTTTCCCTTTTTGTTTTCCTCCTCACCCTCTTCATTGTCTGTCTCATTACCTCCCTGTCCCTCCCCGTCTCCGCCTGTCTCTCTCCCATTCATAAACAGTGGCTGCAATGATCTTCAATGGTTTAGTTCCAATGCCAGATAACAGCTCTAGTGTCTCTGGGGTAAGTGCTTGTTTTCATTCAATTTTCCTTTTTTGCTTCTATTTTGCTGAATTGTATTTTAAACTGAATGTTTTTTGGACTCAGTAACATTTCAGCTTTTCCTAGATAGAATCACAGGGGGTGTTTTTGATGCCCAAATAACAACATTTTTAGGAAAGAACAGCCGACCCTGGTATCAACTCTGTCTGACAAAGGAGTTGCTTTGCTCTCCTCTTTCTCTCCTTTGTGTGTTTCTTGCCATCTATCCCTCCATCCTCTCTCACTCTCCTTCATGGACTATAACTTCACATCCGTGCCGGCAATTTTCACTCTGTCTATATTTACATTGTCCTCTACGTCTTTGTCAAAACACTTCACTCTTCTTCATCCTCTCCTGTCTCCCCACCACTGCCACCCACCATCCCAGTTGAATGTGACAGCTCTGGACTGGAGCCAGCTAAGCAAGAAGGAGTGTTTGAAGTACGGAGGCTCTCTGGTGGGAAAGACCTGCAACTATGTCCCCGACCTTGCCCTCATGTCCTTCATCCTTTTCTTCGGCACCTACTCCATGACCGTTTCCCTCAAGAAGTTCAAGTTCAGCCGCTACTTCCCCACCAAGGTAAAATGTATAAGTTACAAAATACTATTCAGAATACATTAATATCCAGTTAAAAGAAGAACTTTTCCTATAAATCTCACTATTTTTTGTGAGGTTGTCTGTACGACTCACTAAATCTCTGACTGCACAAACATGTTGTCAGTCGCTCATTTGAAGACACTTGATCATGAGGATTTGATCATTAGCGTAATCAGTGGCTCAGTTTGCTTTGTAAGGTCACCTGTTCCGCTCCCTTTGTGGGGAAAGTTTTATTCAAAAATATTTTACCAAAATGTAAAAACAAACTGCAGAAGTCCTGTCAAAATTCAGCAAACAAAATATAACACATTTAGCAGTGTCAAGAGTAATATTATGGGATCTGAAATCAATAAAATATTAATATAACTGCCAACAACGTGCCATTAGAGCTATACTGTGCTGTGACAGAAATAAAGAGTAAATGGTTTGACATAAAGTTTGATGCTAAAAAACATCTTGCTAAAGCAGAACAGTCCGTGGATGGCAGGCCAAGGTGTTGTGACAGCCACAGAAATAAACAAGGGAATGTAATGTGGCTGCTGATGTTACGCTGTCAGGTTGTAAAACAACCTGCACAAAGACCCCGAGGCAGCTGTCAGAGTGAGAGATGTTTTCTAACCACGACGGAACTGTTTGAGCTGCCATGCCAAACTATGCCAATAGAAGCAAAAAAGTAATCAAAAGAATAAATGGTCAATGTGACGAACAGAATATGAATGTTTATTTTAGTTCGGGATTCTTGCATGATACTGTGTGGAACGTGTTGGATTTGCATTTTCTTCGTTTTTTAAAAGGCGTTTTTAAAGAGTTTAAACTGTGCAGTATCCCAGCTTGCAATCTCCACTGCTTTTGTTGGTGCGTTTCTTTGCTTCTTTGACATAATTGCCATTGACTCTTGGAATAGCAGGAAGGAAGAGACGAAAGGTTCATAATTTATCTCCGTGTATCCCCTCCTTTGTTCACTTTCAGATTCTCAGAATAAATGTAAATTATACACATGGTCACTTTTGTGGACGGACAGACAGATTATTCACACATAACGTCCTCACAGTCCAGTTTCCCCAGGCGTTGGAAGTATTGTAAATGCCATTTTAATTGCCACCAGGCGTTTCTAAACGCTTGGTGGTCTTTATGAAATGCCTGGTGGCGTTTGGTAATGATTTCCACCCTGTGGTTTTCACAGCCAATACATTTGAACAGTAATCCCCCAATCAGTAAAGAAGGGACAGACCACACCAATCAAGCACAGAAATCGTTTGCTGTTTGTTTGGGTATCCCAAAGAAAATCCCAAGTATGCACTTTTTATTATTTATTTGTTTTTATTATTATTATTTATTTAGGTTATTTTGTACAGTAAGGTCAGGTTTTATAAAAGTGCAGTAAAAGATAATGTAATAAACTTTCTTGGTTTGTATAAGGTTTCAGACACAGACGCATTCGTAAAAATATTGCTCCATAGCACCACTAGTGGTAAAAAACTCCACAGGGTACCAAACAGATGAATTTAAACAGTGAACACATAGTAGAGACTGATGTATGAAAGGGTAAATGTACAACAATGTAATATGTAGTACAGGACATTTAAAGAAAGTCTTTTCTTGGAACAATGACTTTTCTGAAAATCTGAGAAACTGTAAACAAAAGCAGATAATCAGCAGGACGTGCCACAGACGGCCCACTTAATAAAATTAATTATTTTTGATAATTATTGTTCTTTTTAGCAGCAGTGACCTGTTGTTAATTGAATAGTTGGTCCAATCCCCTCAAGCACTGCTGCTCACACCGTTCCTGTGACTGATCTCTAACAGGAAGTGGATTGTCAGGCAAAAGAAGCTGATCCCTTCTTTTTCCAGACACAAAGATAATACCTGGACTCAAGTGAAGCCAGGCACAGCTCACTTTTTTTAATATTCACAAGTTGCCTCCTATCAGACATTGTCTCTGCTTTCAGTTCAGCAAATACATTTTATCTTTCTATTTATCTCATTTTTGTTTCTCTCTGTCCGTGGCACCAGTTGAGGAAACTCATCAGTGACTTCTCTATCTTCATGTCCATAATGACGTTCGTTGGGCTTGATATGTTGATTGGACTCAAAACTCCCAAGCTGATCGTCCCCACAGAATTTAAGGTACAAGTCATTTTTAAAATATAAAGAATATCAACAATTAGCTGCTTTTACATAGTTTTTCAAAGCATAAACTAAAGCAAATCATGTCAGTTTAAGGTAGTGGTGGTTACAGTTGGTCGACAAACAAATACTGGATCATCCATGCTTTGAAGAAATTATTTCAGATATTGGGAAATATACTTCTTTCTGTCAGAGAATTAGATAAGATTAATAACACTCATTGACAACACATGTCCAACCATTAAATAAAAGATATGAGAGTGGTATCGATCCTCTCAAAAGTATTTCCCAAAATGTCGAACAATTCCGTTATAGTTCCGTTATAAAATGTCTTTTAAAGATGTTGTTCTGTCTGTGGAAATAAAATGGCCTCTCATCTCCTGCTAGCCAACTCGGCCCGATCGTGGCTGGCTGGTTATGCCATTTGGTAAGAACCCTTGGTGGGTTTATCTGGCCAGCTTTGTCCCGGCCCTCCTCGTCACTATCCTCATCTTCATGGACCAACAGATCAGCGCCGTCATTGTTAACCGCAAGGAGAACAAACTTAAGGTGAGGTGCTACTGCTGTACACTGCTTACCACTGAAGAAATAAAACATCTTTATAAAAGGTCATATTCAGTCAAATTAGACATAGAATTTGTTGCTGAGCGTGGTTTGAAATGGTATTAAAATCCCAGCCTCATGAGGTCACATTGTCTTAATAAAAAAGATGTGTGTGTGGTTTCCTGGCAGAAAGGCTGTGGCTACCACCTGGATCTCTTCTGGGTGGGCGTCCTGATGGCCGTCTGCTCCTTCATGGGCCTGCCCTGGTACGTTGCGGCCACCGTCATCTCCATCGCCCACATCGACTCTCTGAAGATGGAGAGCGAGTCGAGCGCTCCCGGAGAGCAGCCTCAGTTCCTTGGGGTCAGGTTGGTCCACTGTGAAATAAAATCACAGAACACAGAAAAAAATTGTAACTTAATCCCTCCAGGCTGTCACTGGTAGTATCACAGTACGGAGAAACACTTTGCTCAGTCCTTTGTAGTTGAAATAGAGAGAAGCCTTGTGAAATTGACTTGACAGTTTCTTATGTATATTTCATTAATGTCCAATACACAGAGAACAAAGAATGACAGGCATTTTGGTGTTTGCTCTCACTGGAGTCTCCATCTTCCTCGCTCCAATACTGAAGGTATGAATGAATGAATCACGTGTTTGTTCAGGTTTTTGTTCTTGAATGGAAGAGACGTGGGTTTGTTCTGTTGTAATGGAGGGCAAGGCCATCTAAATCTAGGTTACTCACCACTTTAGACTGACAGGATTCAAATCTGAACAAATGTTTTCTTGATAATATAATCCTTTGTTATTGTTATTTCCACTACATCATTATCGAACTTCAAAATGTTCAATACTGAATAAATACTAGACATTATGAAATAAATAATCATAGAGCCAATAAGAATGCCTTCTTATATGAAAGCATATTGATATCAATACTGTAATGGTTCAAAAGGTGCATTACATAGTGTCTAAAACCAGAGTGAAGTCCCACTGAGGGAACATAGTAGACATCGGTCGAAGGTCAGAATCCAGCTCAGTGTCAGCAATGCCTCTAGGCATTTGGTAAAAACGCAAGGAGCAAAAAATAAACCTAACGGTGGCAAAGCACAGAAACTGTGTTCCTGCAGTATTACTATGTGAAAATAGGCATCCTTTAGGTCCACTGTAGCGCACCAATGTTCAAACTGATTGCATCTACTGGCATGAAGTCAGCAGCCTGAATTTGAACTCAGGTATTTTTATTTAATGTATCCCAGGTCCAAGATAAGGCAGAGACCACTGGCCTTTTTTGGTCTGACGAAGTAGTGGTTGTAAAACCCAAACTGAACCTTGTGCAATGGGACAATTCTTATATTATTGTTAGTCCAGAGGAGAGCAGATTTCTTGACTAAATAATGCACTTTTGATACCACAGTGGGGCTTGCCTTGCCTCTGAAAGTCTCATTGGTCTTGACAAGCATTCTGGGAGAGGTTCTTCAGGTTGGTCTCTGTACAGACCGAGAGGGAACACAGCAGACCCAACAGGAGCTAGCTAACACTGCTAACTTCACTTTGATGCTGAGTAATAATTCAAGCGCACAACACAGCCTAGCTAGTTAGCTGGAGCCTGCATGTGCAGCATTTGTAAGCTAAATAAAAGGCAGGTGCTAGTTGGTAGTCTTACTTTGGTATTACTGTTCTACTGCTCTAGCTAACAGCTAACAATTTTGCCGCATTTGTTGAGCTTGCTAGTTTAAAAGGGATGTGATTGGCTGAAAAGTGACATTGTGAAATAAAATCTGACTTCTGAAAAAGAAAATTTGAAATAAAAAATGATGGAAGAAAAAATGTACCCCAATAAAACTCTGATTAAAATGAGAATGATGAAACATGATTTTGTAATATAATAGTTTAGTGGAGTTTTAATCATTCTTAAATTATTTCCCAATTTATTGGTTCATGTATATATTTTATCTAATTTAATTTCATAATACTTTAGTTGTTTGATATTGGAACACTTTGCGTACACACATTATATACTAAATTCGACACTGTTGGCAATCTAGAAACTTAAACATGTTGCCATGTTGCTGTCTAAACTGTGACTGTAATACTTTTCTGGTTTTCCTGCTGCTTGTAGTTCATCCCCATGCCTGTCCTGTACGGTGTCTTCCTCTACATGGGTGTAGCTTCCCTCAGTGGAATCCAGGTAAGCTGTGTGCCAGCTGTTGATATTTTTTTATCATAATAAGTTGTGTTATTGTGGCTGGATATCTTACTTATTGCATTTCTGACAGCAGGCGGGACACGGATTATGTAAAGCTGCCAAGAAAACAAACAAGTACGCAGGCAGACATCCTTACAGGCTGCAGAGACAACCGAAGCCCATGAAACATTTATTATATGCGACCACACTTTGTTAAAGTTCTAATAATGTGGAATAGAGAAAGAGAATTCTCACCCTGGTTTGAAACTGCACCTGTGTGTGCGTGTACAGTATGTCAGTTTATGTTTCTGATGGCCAGGTGTCTCATAATAACCAATATCTAGAGCGACAGTTTTACACATGCATTTAGAAGAGTTGGGGCTGGATGAATTTGTGCTAGAGCTACAGCTCCTCTGTAACTTTCCTCCAACTCGCTGCACAGGCAAACTGAGCTGTGACGCATACAAATTCCCCCAAAATACTTTGGGATTAATAATTCATATAGGTCTGCATGTAATTAACCTGTGCCACTCAGACCTTTTGCTCTTCTCTTCCATTTGTCCCCTTGTCTCATCGTTCTCCACAGTTCTGGGACAGGATTAAGTTGTACATGATGCCGTCAAAGCACCAGCCCGACTTCTCCTACCTCCGGCATGTTCCTCTGAGGAGGGTCCACCTGTTCACACTGGTGCAGATCATATGTCTGGCTGTGCTCTGGATCCTCAAATCCACGTTTTTGGCGATTATCTTCCCCGTAATGGTATGTGATAAAATATATTTGCAGCACAGCTTTTTGTGAATCCTGTGTTGTGTCGTGGGTGTAGGAAGAGAGGCAGCTGTTTCGAACCCTTTGAACACAAGGTTTTAACATGCTTCCTGTATGATCACATAATTTTATATAATTTGGTAGCAAAACACATGAAATTAAGGCTTCAATCCAGGATGCTTTGAAGATGCCCCAGAAGTGGTTAGTGGAGGAGACGTGCTGCAGCTACAATAATGCATCTGCAGTCTGCACATAGAAACAGAAATGATCTTTCCTGTAGAGACCGAATAAGCAGTTTCAAATGACATATCCATGTCAAAGTTCATTGTTAGGATGTTAGTGAATGTAAAGAAACATGACACAAGGTTTAGTGTCCATTTTAAAGAGTGTAAATGTTAAGAGAGGAAGTGATGTGATTTCATTGTGTATACCAGTGATTCATGTTAATGTCATTTACAAATGCCATCCAGCTAAATCATATTCAGGCCAGATATGAGATGAATGTTGATGGGAGTTCAAACAAGGCCTGTGTGTCAGTGCATCTCCGTGTCAACCGCTTCAGATCCTGGGTCTGATGGTTGTCCGAAAGATGCTGGACATGGTCTTCTCCCAGCACGACCTGGCCTGGCTGGACGACCTCCTGCCTGAGAAAGAGAAGAAGAAGAAAGAGGACGATAACAAGAAGGGAAAGGAGAAGGAGAAGAAGAAGCCCAAACCAGACGACCGCGAGGAAGACGTGAGAAACTCTAGCTTCTACTGCCCCCTGCAGGATTGATGGATCATGACACATGTTTCTGATTATCTGTGTCTGCACTGTGTGTGTGTGTGTGTGTGTGTGTGTGTGTGCACGTGCATTTGTGTTTGCTTGCAGGACAAGTGCCACACCTACTCCAACCACTCACCCAGCTCAGAGTCTGACTTGGATCGCAGGTACTGTGTCCTCAAACTGCACATCCCCTACAAAGATCTCGTCTATCCTGATGTTGCACAGTCTCAGTGGGGAGCGTACTGCCAGCCTGCTGACACACACAGTGCTTTCTAACACACACACGCACACACACACACACACACACACCACAGATACCTATTGTGGTCCCGTGCGCATGGGAAAATCTAGTCATATACAGTAAATATGTACAAATGAAATGGTCAGACAAAAACGACTAAAACAAAATATGTATTAATAAAGTATTAATAGTATTAATAAAGTACCATTCATAATAGTTTTAGTTTCATCTCAGTCAATCAAGGGAAAGAGTACATAACCCTGATTGAAAGGATGCTTTAGATACAGGTTGCAGAGTGGACAGTGTGCCATGTGAGTTAGCAGCAGCCTCGGGTTGACTGTCTGGAGTAGCTCACAGCTCACTCTTTATTTAAGACGTCTGCCTGTGAAATGGATACAGTGGAGGTGATGGGATTTTGTTTGTAGGGCTCTCAGCCCAAAAAAAAAGAACAGCAGCAGCTCTTTCCAGAAACATTTTCCCTCCCTCGCAGGTCTGTGGATTCTCCAGAGTAAGTTCTTCAGTTCTCCATTTCACTATGATGTGAGCACCACTAACTAATTTCCGTTCACCTCCACTATAATGAGGTGGCAGCAGAAATCTATTAGACAGATATTAACAACTAAAGCTCACGGCTACATACTACTACAGGCAAGTTGTGGTGTGTTTTTTGTAATTTGGGTGAAGTGACACTTTAAGAATATGGCCAACACTCTACATCTTAAACTTGTTATTTGTAACCTGTATTCCAACACCCGGGTACACACAGTAGCATGGAAGTACTCCATAAAAGCCCTTGTTTTGCCCGGTGTCGCATTGCATTGCATTATGTTATATTATGGTGGGTGGACAGACTCGTAGTCCAGCTTCCACTCATTGTCATGTTTGGGCTCAGTCTCCTCTCCATGCACTTTAAGGCAATGCAGATCATTGTAATGTTCTTGCTGTATAATCCTGCTGCGACTCTTCCTGTGTCATGTGTGAAGTATCTCACAGTATCTGCACCGTGCTGCCCTGTACACACAACTTGGCACAGAGTAATCATCCATTAATGTGTGTTGTTAGCTTTGAAATACTCTGACAGGCAGTGACTGTGAGGTGAGGGGTAATGACCTGAAATGCATGCTGGATAGTTTGCTCTGTCTCAAAGCCATTGCTCAGGGTTCTTTGTTTAGATTAACCTAATGTGGAATTGAAATAGATGAATAAAAAGAATGTGTGGTATATTAGGTATGCTGTATATCTAGTGCATATAGAAGATTTATTGTAAGCCAGTTCCAATACAACTGTGTAATTATCCACGCGCAACAAGCATCGTTGTTTTGGTTGTTTCTTTTTCCTCCATGTGCTGAATCTCTTTAGTGAATCAGTCTCACACCTGATTGTGACATGTTGTCTGACCCCAGCTTTTCGCCCTCTGAACTACCCTCACCTGGAGCTGCAGCAGTTTCCATGGAAATGTTTGCATTGGAAGTGCAGCTCACCTTTGCTCCTTTTGCTAAACATTTAAACACAAACACTTTGTTTAACTGTTTTCTTTCTTTCCTTTGTGGGAGATTGAGTCTTTTTGAAATTGCCATTCATGTCTGCATTGCTTTGAAAGAGGCATGGTTTGGAATTGACAGGATAACTGATTATTGATTAATATGAATTTGTGTCATGAAATGGGGTTAACTGTGGATTTAGATAAAGAGTGTGATGTGATTTTCTTGTGCTGAATGCTTCCTGTCCTTCATGCCTTGAATGCATTTCCATCAACAGACCTTCCACACACATTTGTTTAGCCAAATATAGCAATAAGATAAAGA
Source organism: Nannoperca obscura (assembly GCA_036024295.1). NCBI lineage: Eukaryota > Metazoa > Chordata > Actinopteri > Centrarchiformes > Percichthyidae > Nannoperca > Nannoperca obscura. The sequence continues at coordinate 16,908 of JAVQJL010084500.1, forward strand.
TACAGCTCCCAAAAAAAGGGTTGTGCCTGCAGTCACTTGTTGAAGAAATAATGTTACAACATGCACTGACCCAAACGTGCACATGGGGTAAGGTTGATCACTGACTTGCACAAGTAAACACAAGGAAACAGGAAGTCTCATTGGATGTCAAAACAAAACTAGTTTCAATTGCTTTTGTTTCGTTAATGTAAAGTTAGAGTGTAGGTTTCATGTTCCTTTTATCACTAGTTGCATCTTGATAATATAAAAGTCCTCTATTCATTTTTGCTATCGGAACAACATCAATCTCTTTCTGGATGTATTTGTGGTTTAGATTTTCATTTCTGAAACAAATACATAAAGTTCATTCAGCATGTTAGAGTCTACCTGCTCCACTACTAACATACTTTTGGACCAGGATAGAAAATGTGGCTAGCTCTCCACTGGAATGTAAACAATGTCTCTCCTGGTGTGGAGGTTTTCAAAGGGCCCCAACAAACTGACTCCCATGCTGATGGTCTAAAAGCTCTCCCAGTCTCCAGTCTTAACCATGAGGCATTGTGGCCGCAGTCAACCACTACAGCAGCCCCTCTTCTCTTGCTTGCCACTGACACGAGCTGCTGTAGCGCCTGTCTGGGCTCACGATGCCACAGGGCTGAGCTCCTCCACCCTCCCCAGCCTCCTCCCTCAGCCCCTGTGTTTTTGGCTCTGGGTGTGTATGGTAACTGGAGCTTGCCCTTCCTCAGCATCACCCTTCACCTGAAGATCTCCTGCCCCTCGTCTCCGGCCACGCCTATGGGCCGTGGGATGGCCTGCCCAGTGCCCCAGGTCAAGATCGAGATGGAGTCGGACTACGACTCGGACATCGACCACCACCACCCACGCGACATGAGCAGCGAGACCACGTTATAAAGCCGAGACTCGACGTCTCGTTGACAGAACGCGCAACTAGGTGTGGGCAAAGCCGGTGCTGACCCACAGACAGTGCGAGCTGGCACACACGCGGCTGTGAAACGCCTTCATAGACTGGCTGAAATGTGTCTGATCCAATCAATGCAGCGGGAGGAGCTTATGTCTTTGCTGCATCGGCTTTTAGATTGCTGCATTTTGGACAGATTTTGTTTTAAATAATATATTAAATATTAAATTTATTTATTTACTTGTATGATGTAAATAGCCATAATAAAAGAGGAAATGTTTATCTGTATGTGCTGTAAAGGATAATATATGTAATATGAAAATATTTGTCTTTATACATACTAGCTATATATTGATACAGTACTAGTAATGGAATCACTGCAAATCCAAACTCATCTTAAGAGCAGTACGTCAGGCTGTGTGCAGGTTTTTGCAGCAGGAAATGAGAACAAGCACCATTTTAGTAACAGAACTGCTTACCATGAGGTTGTAAAGTCTACTGTACAGACGCCTTCTCGTGTATGTTAGCCTGCATTTTGGTGTTTTGGTGTTTGTTAGTGTTCCTCTGATCCCAGAGAAGCAGCTGTCCTTTCCATGTATCCCTCCAGTTCATCACATTAACCTGGAACAAAAAGAAACAACCAAAAAGTCCCGGTGTTCTGATGTTGCTGAAAAGGATCCATTTATTATGCCGGATGTAGCGTACAGGTTTATATTTGTGTTTTTACTGTCAAACACTCTGTAGGAGAACATTATTAACTTCCACCACAACACTAACATGCACACACAATGGATATTCATGAATTGAAAGATAATTTATATAATTAAAATTCCATTGTTCCAAATGATGTGGCTTGTCATGTGTTGACCCCCCCCCACAATTCTGCGTGATCCAGACTGCTGATCAATACTGGCTGCAGAATCACATCACATATTATTGCACTCATTTGAGACAATAAAGTCAGAAATATACAGGTCACAAAATGAGACAACAGCGATTTATAGTGCGATTACTATTAATAATAGTACAAATAATAAATACCCATCATTCCAATTTGGAATACAGTCAAAATGTGTCATTAGAGTGAATTCAGTTTAGTGAAGTCTCGGTTAAATCTGTCACCTGACAGAACATTCATATTGGACAGCATGAGTCGGAGGTAGCAGTGTGCGTTGCTCTCTGCCACAGTGTTTTTTTGACACTACCACTGGAACAGTGTCTTTATTAAGGGCTGACAGCAGCGGGACGTGCTACGTTAACACACACGAAGTGTTCAGTGGGGAGTCCGAGTGTTTGGTGAAGCCGTCAGCAAAGCCGTCCCCTTCCACCAGCGTGGGCCTCCTGTTGCACATGGGGCACAGTTTATTGCGTTCCTGGGAGCCTCTCATCCAGATGATGAGGTTCCAGCGCTGGCCGGAGGAGATGGGCAGGGCCCCGTGCATGTGTTGGCCCCGGTGGAGGAGGCCCTCGGTCACTCTGTGTTCAACCTCTGTACACTCCGTCTCACTTAAAGGCACCTGCAGGGGCAACAAAGCCAGTCATTTTAGACACGATTTAGCATTTTGGTTTATTTGATTATTTTAATATATTTAAAACATTAATGTTTATAAAAGGGATGCAATTATAGTATTTCTAAACATTTTTTTCTTAAAAACTGTGTTATGTTCATTCAGTATTATCAGCAACAATAAGAGGAAGTCTACAGAAAACTGGATTGAAAGGGGATACTTCTGTTTAAATATGAGTGTTTTCCTACAGTGAAGTAAAATACAAGGGATTTATTTCTGTGACTAAGACTGTTCTTACAGGTAAATCTGTCAGTAGAATAGAAAAAGACAAGCGTGTAAGGAGATCTTCAGTGTCATATTGTGATTACCTCTCATCATGTACGTTTTGGACAGGGATTTATTTTCAGTACACCTAGAAATTCTTTTACAGTGGTAGGGAAAGATGTTATAAACATCTTAATATAACGCTAACCTCTTGTGTTTTAATGTAAAACTCTTCCCCTAATATAAAGATAGAAATGAACTTAGACTGATTAAGTGTAACCCCAGTATCACATGTCCATTGTATAATGAAGTTATTTGGTGAGTCCCTCCAACAATTGTAAGCCTACCCTACATTTTCCTTTTACTTGTTGTTCCTATTATTAATATTTTACTAACATTTTTTAAATGTGTTTTTATTATTACTTATTTCTAAACTCCATATAAACCTATTTGATGTTTATGGGATGATAATACACCATGCATCTGGCTGCTTATAATGTCTTTGTGTTTGTTGACGCTGTTACATTGAATTAAATAATGCTGCTGGTAGTAGTGGTGTGCAAGTAGTATAACCACATGTTCACCTGTCTCATGCCACCAAAATAAAGGTTGCCCCCGGTGAAGTCCTTGCCCAGGGAAACATTAAGGGTGACCTCTGCATTGTCGTAGTGGTAGCTCAGGTCCAGGTCCTCATTCATGTCATATTTAACCACAAAGGCCTTGTGGCTGTCCAGACAGCGCCCCCCACAGTCCGGGTACAGCAGGGAGGTGAGCGGACGCAAGTAGTGCTCACGGAGGGGCGTGATGAAGCCCTCGTCAAAGCCCATTTCATTTAGGAGGATCTGGAAGAGCGAGAAAATGAGAACAATATCATGAATATATGGACTGGATGGTTCATGTGACCAAACATCCAGAAGCCATGCTTTAAATAGTGCTTTCAGGAAGTAGGAACAGACCCCATAATGGTTCATGGTGTTAGGTCTTCCTTTAGGGGCTGAGGACTGCTCAAAGTGCTCCAGCTCCTCCACCAGCTCCTCACAAAAGCTTTTCTCAAACACAGGGAAGCGATACACCCTGACAGCTTCAACAGAAAGATGGGATGAGTAAACAAAAGGTGCTCCGTGTAGCATTTTCATACATCCACATGAAGCTGTCTTACTGCAACAATCTGCATAAAACAAAACATAGCCAGACCAATTCACGCGTTCATTTTCCATTTCCAAAAGGTGTTATCAACAGATCATTTCTTAGAGGCATTATGGGAACTCTTGGATGTCAAAAAAATGAAAAGAAGCTACTACGTCTTATTTTAGCCAGCGAGTGGAAATAAAAGCCCCGTCCAGCTCACCGGTCGCCTCCTCCTCCAACAGGCCTGAGAGACGCTCTTCCTTGCCGTCCCTGCGTCGACAGTCCTCAACAATCTGCCTGAACTTGGGTGCCAGGTAGGAGTCCTGAGGAGAGGTGGTGTGCAGGTGTGTCTCAGTGAGTGTGTTAACGACACATTACTAATGACACGGTTAGCAGCACACACCTGCAGCTGGTAGACGTGAGGGTGGAGAGGCTGGTACGTGTCTTTGATGGCAGCAGCTCTCTCAGCAGATGTCACACCTAGACGACTCCGCCTGTCCACTTCCTGTGAAATCTAAACAGAGCAGTCCTACAGGTGAGTCCCAGTGTAGCAGGGACATAAGACTAACTGCAGAAGAAGATGGTCAATTATTATCTTAATCGAACAATATGTCATTTCTGCCACTAGGCATTTATGTAGAACAATGTCTTACATGTTACTAATCAGCAAGCTACACCAATATATGTGCAATAAGCTAATATCAGCCGATATATCAGCATGGCTAATATATCAGTCTGGCTCTACTTCAAATGTCTTGTTTTGTCTGACCAACAGTCCAAAACCCATACCCTGAGATTACAATTACACAAGGTTACAAAAATCTTCACGGTCGAGAGGCTAAAAGTGGTTCATTTCTGGCATTATACACACACACACACACACACACACACACACACACACACACAGTAATACATTACAGACTAACACATACAGATGCTAACACACACACACACACACACACACACACACACACACAGTAATACAT
>JAVQJL010084501.1:0-23884 GCA_036024295.1 Nannoperca obscura
GCGCCATATCATAACAAAGTTATCTCAGGGCACTTAATCACATGGAGCCGGTTGAGACCAACTTCCACACACAAAGACCCAACGTTCCCACCTTGAGCAAGCACTAGGCGACAACGGCAAGGAAAAACTCCCTTTTAACAGGTAGAAACCTCGAGCAGAACCAGGCTCTAGGTGGGCGCTCATCTGCCTCGACCGGTTGGGTTGAAACAAAGGGGGGGGGGTCAGGAGAGAGAGAGCAGGAGGAAGGAGAACATACAGTAGTACAGTATAACAGTAATAGCAACATTGGCCGTTGAGCAGGAACACGGGGGCAGCAGGAGCAACCACAGATCCAGACTCTACAGCGCCGGAGGCAGAAATACCTGCAGAAACACATACCTGTCACACTTGAAAAATATATATTAAGGTTATTCTACAAGTGGACTGAGTCTGTTTAGCTGGTAGTGAAGCAATATGTTTTGGCTGAATTACTGACTTGTGTTTTCAGCAAAGTTAAAAGATGACACACTGTTAAAATGCCACATCAAAGCTTCAGATGACCTAGAACAAGTCACAGTGGTGTAATGCAATGTGTAGAGTCATTCACTATTATGTGACCTTATAATAAGTTCTGTTTGCTATCTTCACATTAAATACTAATATTCAGTAGAAAGGACCCTTATTTGTGGTTATTCTAATATAACCATATATAACGAGACATCAATAATATTGGTCCGTCTCTTATACATGTGTATGTTGCATATTATGTCTGTGAGTGTGGGGGAGTTTCCCAGAGTGAGACAATGTAGTGGGTCTGGTTAGGGGGATACAAAAATGAGCGACGGTTCATGAACACCCTGCCCTTGACACCCACACACACACACACACACACACACACACACACACACAGTTTCTCTCCTAAAAACCTGCTCTTGAACACAAAGGGGAACTCCCAACCATAAAACCCATAGAGTGATTATCAAACAAATAACCATACTCCTGCAGATTCACAGATTCACAGACACACCACAACAGAAAACGTTTACTATGGAAATACTTTGCTAAGCGGTTAGTGAATATGACCCCCATATATGATCCCTCCCCCCCTCCCTCCCTCTCTCCTTCCATTTTCATTTTAAAGGAATGGGGGGCTTTTTGTGGTTTCTCAGCCACTTGGCATGTTGGAAAAAAACCCAGGAATCACAGGTCTGTGCTCAGGACTGCTGGTGTAAGTGGTTTAATTTTGGTATGTGTGCAACCCATTTTACAGTGCTGTGTGTCCTGCAATCCAGAACACCCACACACACCGCCAGGCGATTGCAAATAACTCCTGTTTATCTTTTTTATTTCCGCCAACTGTCAGGTTATCTGTCTGCGGTAGAGCCTTTCTTACCTCACGAGTCCTCAGCTGGAAGTTTTTCCCTTCGTGGTAACAGTTGTAGGTCCTAAGCAGTGACAAGATGTCAGACCTGAATAGGAATCACAAAGGGTCAATTAGCTCTCACACAGTGCAAGCAATGATGGAATTTGATACACGAAATCACCATTGTGATTTTACTTTATTGTATATAATTACTGTGCAGTGAGGGTACAAAAGGGTACTTACTTTGGTATAAGTTTCTCTTCACTGAGCTTCACGTAGGTCTGGCGCTCACCCATTCTGACTTGAGCCCAGCTGTGGCAGAAAAACATGAGAATGACACAAAGACTGTTATCTCTATAGCACTGTAGACTCTCAACTAATGACTGAGGCCATCTTAATGATGATGTGCATGTACAGATAACCTAAATTATTCCCAGAGAGAAAATTTCTTTGACTGTTGATAAAAATAAAAAAAATGGATGTTAGTTTAATGTGCTTTCATGTTTAATTTTTGATAAAATTTGGGTTGGATAGTTTTTTTTTTCTTTTAATCACACGCTGTTGAAGAAATGGCTCCTGTGAAAAAAAGCAAGCAGGGACAGGGAATTAAAAGAAATCACATAGTGTTGTTGACACAGAGCCAATGGACTGATAGAAGTTTCATGTTGAGGCAAAGCTCGACAAACACCGGAAAACACTGTGTTTTTGCCACATTCAAGGACAACTCCTGCTACTGCAGCCAGCTTCTTATAAATAATTTGCATAACAATACAACTAAGTCACCTCTGTGGCACAGTTTCTAAAGAAAACAACCAGTCTGCAGCACCAGTGTCTTTGTTTGCCCAATAAATCCAATGCACAGTTAAAGAAAGGATACTACAATTAATCACTTTTCTGAAAAATCCAGAGGAATGGTGTCCCTGATTCCTGCGTCCTAATATTTGAAAGGGAAAGTGCCTCAGGGAAATTCCTGGTTTGGAAAGCCCAGCTCTGTGTGTGCAGGGGGAGGAGCAACAGTATAAAACAGCAACATGTGGCTCAGGGGCTCAGTGTGGACGCTTAGCTTGTCTCCAGTATGAAGTGTTATCTTCAGTCAGCCTTTCAGCTCGCCTTCCTCAGCCTTTGCTGTGTACAGATCACTGGTAAGAATCAACAGTTTTATGCTTATGTCTGTGTATTTTTCTTTCACAAGTTCTGGATACAGTAAAAGTGTTTTATTTGGGCAAAGCTGTCTGAGCATGTGAGCTTGCAGTAACTTAATCTCTGCTCATGTTGAACTGTATTGAATTAACCTGTAATCCTGTTACTGTGTCTGTGTTTGTGCAGTGAGGGTGTCAGACAGCACGTTTGTCCCGGGAAGATGTTTGTGTCAACGGATGCAACCAGGTGTCAGAGGGCAACTGAAAGAGCTCACGGTCTTGCCCAAAAGCAGCATTTGTGAACACATCACAGTAATGTGAGTATCACATCCTGCTCACGCACACACACACACACACACACACACACACACACACACACACACACACGCACACACATACACACGTGAATAAATGTGTGCGTTTACATGTGTTTTTCAGAGTGACACTGAAGAGTAACGTGCCAGTGTGTCTGAATCCCCAAGCACCGATGGGCAAACAGCTGATTCGCTGCTGGAAGAGGTGAGAGCATTGATCAGTGAAACTTAAGACTTTGCCTCTAGTAAGGGTTTCGTAAGCACAAGGGATACCATAGTCTTTGTCAACCCCTAGAGTATCATGTAATCCTTTAGTTAAGGATTAAAAAAATGAAACTCTGCAATGACCTTTGCAATACCTTCATTACACGAAGGACTGGAGAATATTTAAGCTGAGCACCTAACTGGTTCTAGAGGGGTTCCACCCATCTTCATATTTTCTGTAAATCACTGCCAACAGTATCTTATTTGTTGCCAAGCCAGTTCTTGTCCTAACAAAGCACCTAATTGAGCAGTTTGTTGATCTTTCCTCCACATTCTTCTACTTGTGAGATGGACGAGATAGTCAGTTAGTGTCTCTAATTTCGTATTAGATCCCAAATTTGACATACCACTACAAACATACTGTATCTAAATATCTGACCAACTCAAAATTGAGTGTGCATTATCCTCTCTGACCAGCTGAGAGGTCTCATTTTATTGTGTGATTCTTACTACAGGAGTATCAATTCACAGCCCTACCCCGAGACTAAAGTTTGTACTTCTGTGTGTGTTTTTTAGAGCTCAAAAGATAGGTCGTGACGTCAAGCTGTGTCTGAAAAGGAAGAGGAGAGGGAGAGGAGGTCGACAGAGGAACCGGGGCCACAACAGGAAAGCCTCGACCTCTAACTCCCCGTAGGCAACCAGCCTGACAAATGATACAAAGCTACTGCAAGAAGAGAAGCGTGTACATGCTGGTTCTTGAACATGGTGTGGACTCCAGGCCACCAGTGGCCATTAAAAAAAAGACAGCACGCTACCACCTTTTCTTTACATAAACGCCACACCGCTCAGACATCAAGCTCTTCTACACTATTGTGTGGGCTGTAAATCAAATTCTCTTTCCAAGCCAGCAGCTGGGGGCTTTGTATTTTGTTTTTTTACAGAAGTGATGTTGAAAACTAATCCCTGGAGAACATTTCACCTTTAAAACACTGTAAAATGGTCAATATATTGTTTATGTGTAGTTCTGTGTATGCAGCTGGAAATGCTCACTTGAGACACTTAGGTTGTTATTTATTTTTATATATCAATATCAGGCATTGTTTTTTAAATAAATATTTTAGAACAATAGTGTGACCATGTGTGCTATTTATTGTCAAAACTTCTGATTCTTTTTAAAGCTGGACGATGGGAAGGGGGATTACTTCCTTGGCAGGATATGAAAGGTCACTTAACCCACAGCCTAAGATTTAGTTAATAAACTACAGGATGTGAGTCAGCAGCGGGCACAAGGCAAACATGTCTCCCTCAAAACATCTGCACAAATCCGAGCAATAACAGGAGGTTATTGAGGACTGTGTGGTGTATTATAATGGGAATGAATAAACATCTCGTTCCATGGCAATCCACTGTAAACTCTACAGAGGTGACCACTTGAAGTAGGTTGTTTTGGAAAATACCATACTATTAATTGTGCATATCAGAAGTTATAGCTTAATACTTTTATGGACTACTGTTGGTGTTGCACAACTGAGACGTCCAGGTGATCAAGGCGTGAACCGCTGAAAGGGATTGTTTTATGATGGCTAGTAAACGAGCGTCAGACCAGCGCTGAGATTTCTTGTAAAAGCATGTGAAAAGGAGGATCGATCCCAGTGAAGACACATGAGATAACACACACACACGCACACACACACACACACTTTTACCTCCTTATTCTGTGCACCCACATCAATATGGGTAATGGAAAGTTAACCTGGGCGTGTACCAACATGTTTTGTTATCCACCTAAACACCCTTTGACTGCTATGTGATCCCATTACCAATGCTTGACATCACATGGTTGTAAGATGGAAAGTGAAAGTAAACTGCTCAACAAAAGCGCCTTTACACAGGCTGGCTGGGCATTAAAGGGACTTTTCATATCTAGTATGAATGAATGAGTACAATGAAAGCAGTTAGGTGTCTTTCAAGTCAAAAATTGTCTTTGTACTGGATTGCATGGGACTAACATACACCCCTTTAAAATCCATAACATTACAGTACATTTAGTACTTTATACTTTTATTTTAAAAAAAGTGTTAAAAGTACAATGTATATATACATTGTACTTTTAACACTTTTTGTAACACTGCATTTATGTGACAGCTATTTTGCAGATTGAGATGTTACACACCAACATGTGATCATCAACATATGATCAGCTTATTAAATGCACTGCATTGTTCTTAAAAAAACTACTCAACACCATCAATATTTAAAAATGAGCTTCATGTCAATCAAATTCAACATTAAAATGCTTTTCAATTAATCAGTAATAATAATAATAAAACAATTATACAAATACTAAAATTTACTAAACACTAGGGGGAGATAATCTGCAGCAAAATGAATATTTTTACTTTTGATACTTTTAAGTATATTTTGCTAATAATACGGCTGTACTTTTATGTATAATTCGGCATCAAGGACTTGTGTAACTGTGTTTTTTTCACAATGAGGTATTGCTGCTTCTATTTAGGTAAATTATCTGAAAACGTCTTCGGCCACTCCTAAAATCCCGTTTAAGATTTACAATTTGGCATTATTACACTTATTTCACAAACAAAACATCAAAATTCTTACAATCAGCTGCCAGCTATAAAAGACTGTTTACCAAACCTAACGCTTTCACACATCTTCCTGCAATCCAAAGGTTACCACATCACTGAAAGTACAAACTTTTTAATATGCTGTGGCAAATGACTGTTTACCAACTTTTTTAGTAGTGTGTTTATTTATTCGTCTTATCACTGTGTATTCAGTATCAATATATTGCATTTGTGGTATGTGAAGTAAACTTTTAATGTATATAATGCAACATAATTTTGAGTATTTATATTTACATTAAATCTGAGCTTTGGTTCCACAAATGTGAGTTGGAGAAAACATAGCAGTTATGAAAACCTATTTTAAGAGTCAGCCGGAAATGTCTCATTAAAAATGCCAGAACATCTTACCATTTACTTTGTGTAACTATAGTTTACTGTTTGCTACAAACTGATGCTTAAAGTTACATTTGAACACTGGATTCTACTGTGCAGCGCTCAGGATCACTTTATCCACATTTATGTTGTTGGTGCCATGATGCCGCCACCTAGTGTCCAAAGCATTATATACACCTGATCTTTAAAGTGCAGCAGCATTGCTCTGCCTGGTTCGGTGATGGAAGAGACAATGAATAACTGTTCGGTTCACCTGCAGGACCAGAGCTAACTGAAACATGTACTTTGCAGATTTTCATGTAGTATTTACTCCAAAGTGCTAGTGTCTGAATTATTGTTTGGGACACATGATAAAGAAGCGATGTTAAATCAGTTAATGTAGTGATGTGTGTTTATGTAAAAGCGGTTCCACATTGATGCACTCTATTTTGATCTATTACTGACCCATTCATCATAGATTTAGCCTGCTTCATCAAACCCTCGACAGTTGTTTTTCTTAAAAGCAAATGAGGCCGATCTTTCCCAAGAATACTCGGGTATACAGGAAGTGATTCTTTGGCATTTCTTGAAGTTGAAACAGAAGTTGCTTAGGGAGAAAAACTGAAGAAAAAAAATGCTTGCATGAGCATTGGTAGTCATCACAAAAACCAGGAAACAGACTGCCCAGAACTGACCACACCACTGTCTGACTGGGAAGTGATCTCTGGGAGGCGAGGTGCAAATTCAGCTGAACACAAAAGTTAGAGACAAGAGTCTTTTAGATTGCTGCTCCTCTTATTATCTGCATACAGCTGAAGATTCACATCCAAACTCCTCTAATGGACTTGGTTTCCATCTAGGCTTCAGGAAAATCCCTCCAAATGTTTTTATGTTAATTACTCAGGCATTAGCAGTGCCTATCAGCCCCCCTCCCACTAGTGACCTCTGCCCACCTCCACTTCCATCCAAGGAAACTGCTGACATAGTAGGTGCATAATAGGATGGTCAGACTATCACTCATACATATTCATACATAATAAGGGGGTATAAATATTCCATAATTTAAAGGATTCCAGTCTGTCACCATTATTATGAATTATTCAGCCACTGCACATGGCTGCACAGGAGCTGGACCAAAGGCTTAGAGCTGTGCAAAGAAGATAGGAGTCACTCTGTTGGGCGATGCTCTGATTTGGGTGAATTTACATAATCTGTCTCTTCTCGTCTCGTCTTTTCTCTTGTGACTGAATTACGCATCACCCCTGAGTGTAAGATCCCTTGGTGGACAAAGAACCTTTATTGCACGTCTGCTAATTGGTTTGATCATCGCGAGATTCGTATCCAATTATCGCACCTTCTCTGTCAGCTGCGCCCCGAGACAATCCATTCCCACGCGCAAAATGTCCAGGAGAGCTCCACATGACGAAAAATGACAAAAGACTTTCCATAAACGTCCAAACTGAAAGACAGAGGCTAACTGGAGAGAGCACAGCAGATTCAAGCTGACGAAAATGTACGTTTTTCATACCAGTCACCACTGCATTAACATTCCTATAGCAAAAAAATGATTTGAACCGTAAATAACCGGCATCCAACTTCAGAACATGTCTTGCCTTCAAGTCATTATGTTGTTTAAAGGGTTTAACCCCATGATTTCGTCGGTAAATTTCCTCGACTCGTGATCTTTTAGTATAAAAATAACCTTGAGTAAATGTGATCAGTTTGGGTCTTACCATAGCAGAGTGTGTTCTCCGTCCTCTTCCGTGTATCCACCAGCGATGTATCTCACCGTTCCCTATCAGTCCTCATTCCTCTCCGGCCGTGCGGTTTCCAGAGCTGGAAGATTAAACTGACAGGATGATCCAATAGAAAGCCGCACTGATCCTCCTTAGCCAATCAGCGTTAAGTGTGGGCGGGGTGAAGATAGTCAGGGTTGCATACCTCTCTCCTCTTGATCAAGGTGCCTCTGAGCGCTTTGCCTCAGTCTCATCAGTCACAAGAGAAAAAGAAGCCCAGAAGAACATTAGATTCTACTCATTTTTACTGATTGTTTTAATTTGACCTGTAATCTACTGGAAAACTCAGATTAGAGGTCACATTTTGATGTTTTTATTGTTGTGTTTTATGCAAAAAATGCATATATCATTTGATATAACATATATTCTGGATCCAGGAAAATCATTTTCTTCCTGTGCACCATTTACCACAAATAGTTGTACACTCCAAGTACAAAACATATTTTGAATGGACATCCACGTCTTGTGTTAGTTAGATAGTTTGTCACAGAATCAAATCCAACCAATTGCATAAACAAACTATACAAAGAATCAATCATTACATTTTTTAATCTGCTTTTACATATGTAGTGATAAGAACCTTTAGCACAGCCAGCACTAAATCACCTATCCTGTTTTTTCTTTCCACCTCAGCCGTAAAGGAAGAAGTCCCTGTGACCTGCTAAGATTTATTTCACTCATCCTGTTTTTTGAGCCTGGATCTGCCATCTAGGAAATTATTGTAGGGTGGAAACACAAGCTGTAGGAAGTCTCTCTCTCTTTCTGTCTGAATAGGATTTATGATTTAACATCCACAGAGGAAGTAAGTTGTTCCAGCAGCTGAATAACTTCCCCCCACAGAGAACAGCTCATTCTAAAGGATGTGGGTATGACAAAGTTGGTAGAACATTTAAGGAAGTGGACTGGAAATAATGACGTTCTTTCCTGTCCTCTCTTTATTATTGGGTCCCTCTGCTGCTTATTGACCAGAGATCTTTGTGAAGCTGATAATAAAGTCCTGATTGTGAGGCCAATCGGCGGCCTCAGCAAACTCTGGACAAAGACTCCGTTCTTCCCATAAAGCACCGGGACATCTCATCCCTCCTGACTGGATTCACATGTCACGGCTTTGATATATTGTGTTTGAAATGTTGAAAGAATATGACGCCATGTAGCTGCTGGGTATGTCATTTGCGTCAAATATGGAGAATAACCCAGTTGTTTAACCTCCAGGCGTTTTATGTGTGTTTTCATGCGTCTGGCCCCAGTTTTCTCAGCAAGGTGCTTTCTGATGAATGAGGCTCTCTACCTTTATTGATTCTCTTCTCAGCTTTAATGCAGCAGAGAGATTGCCTCTTAAGGCTACAGACAGTTATATATCTACAGTTCAGTGAACAAAGGACTGAGGAATACAGCATGTGTGTGTGTGTGTGTGTGTGTGTGTGTGTGTGTGTGTTTTGACAGAACAAAACATTATTGCTTTATGACCCGAAGAAAAGAGGAAAATCTGTATGGAGAATTACATCCCTTGTAGCGTGATAATACAAAAGAAAAACAAATGAAATGTTAACGCAGGCTTTTCCCACTCGCTTTTGTATCACAAATATGCTAATTTCAGGGTGATTTATAGTGCTTGGGTCTGATCCGCTCATCCTATTTATATTATCAGTGCACAGCGTATGACATGTTATTAAAGCATGAATAATACTTGTAATTATGTTTGCTGTGTTGGCACATCAGATATGTTTTGGTGGGAATTCATGCCTATGGTGGTGCTCTGGTGAACAATCGGATGTTTTCCTCATCACCATAATAACGTGAGCGCCCCTCCCAGAGCTCCGTCTCCATGGTCACCGCTCGACAAAAACACACAATGAGATTTGAGACTTGAATGTGACTACCACATGCACCTGCACAAGCTCTAACGCCCTGCTACTCACATTCACACGTACTTTCTCTGACGCTGAATGAATGAAGCAGTTGATCTAATTTATTGCCTTATGAATAATGTATGCTGCAGTAACTGGATTGGATTAATGTCTGCTCTTCAGTCAATGCTGGCTTTGCAAAATCATGCTAATCATACTAAAAGCCACCCACGTGGACATGATGTAGGTACAAATGGTTGAATTTCTTTAAATTTATTCATTTTGAAATCCAAGCTGTTGTTAAAAATACCCATATATTATATATTAATAGAGCTCACACATTTTCATTTTATACAAATTGATCTTTTTGAAGTGAAAAATACACAAATCAAAAAATATCAAATAATCTTCACATTTTAGCTGTGTAATTATATAAAAACACACTGTACCTTATTACTAAACACTCAAAAATGCTCAAGAGTCTTGTTTTGGCTGGTCAGACATTTTATAATGTTATTTTCAGCTAAAAGTCTGCCACAGTGTAGCACCTGCTGGTTGCACTCAGCCAGTATGAACACATGCTTTCCTTTGTGTGATATCAGTAGGGAGCTCAGTCTGAGCGCAGAGGGACATTCAGTCAGTAATCATAGGTGCAGTGTCTGAGGTGGTGTCTGGCTCTGGCTCACAGTAGCCATTCATCTCCTCCATCTCTCTCTCCACAGGCTCCTCCCTACCTCCGAAGCATATCAGTCTCCTCTCTTTCCACCTCCCCCTCTCCCTGTCTGTGTCTTTAGGCGCTTCTGTCTGCTCCAGCTCCAGCTCCAGCATGGCCTGGGCGCTCTCCCCTCTCTCTCCCGGGCCAAGGCAGCGGTCTCTGGTTGTGAGAGCCAGTCCCCCCCCTCTCCTTCCTGTCACCATGTGGAGGAATGAGAGAGTGCTGTCCGAGGCTGCTCTCTCTATCCCGCAGACAGTGGACGGGCCTTGGTTGCTGTTGCTCTCCTGTGGCCTTTTGGGGGACTTGATCTTTGTTTTCTTGCTTAGTATGAAGTTGAAAAGGGCTGTGACCAGAAGCATCGTTCCTGCAATCAGAAAATATATTCTGTTTCTATAGACTTTGTTCACAGACATTTTGACATGTTACTGCCGAAAAAGCACAGGTGTAAATTAATTCAAATGAATGATTCAGTTTCAGAGTTCTGTTATTGTGCATGCAGACTCACTGTCAGGCTTACTGGGAGTCTTGCATAAAATTGAGCCATAATTAATGTCTGCATCTGTGCTTTTCCTACTAAGTGACTATATGTCATCATCAGTGTAAGTGTAAGCGCAAGTTTACCTGGGATAACAGCATGCCACACCAACACAGGGTGCAAAAAGCAGACCACTGACATTATGGAGTAATAGAGGAACTTATGGAAACCTCCAATGCGAGCCATCTTCCTCCACAACACAAACAGCTGCCAGTCTGGGGGACAGCTATAGAGAAAGAGATGAAGAAGAGAAGGACTGAGAGGCTTTCTCTCATGCACACAACCAGCCAGGTTCAATTTACAACCAATTCTACCAATATCATTATACCTGTTAGGACTGAAAAGTCATGTTTGTATAATTGTAGATTGTTTTGACAGTAAAAACAGCTCAATTTATGAATGCTGATATGGCAGACATCAATAATCCATGTTTAGATTCAAGTTTTTGTACCTGCTTGGCACAGGAAAGGTTCATACTTTGTCCTCAGAGAATTATACTGTATGTGGTTTTCTCTCTGTGTATTTATGCTACAGGTGCTGCAGATGAATGTTGTGTACTCACGGCAGACACATGAACAGAAGAGCATCCAGGAAATAGGCCAGCTCAAACATCATGATGCCAACAGATGACACTCTGGGAGGAGAAAAAAAAGCTTAGAGCCAGATGAAACTGAAAGAGTCTCACTGCAACTGTTTCTAAACTCTGTAAGCTAAATCTAAAAATGTCAGAATGTTGTCTAGGGCTGTGGCTGAAGATTGCACAAGGGGAGGCTTTAAGTGCTGTATGACAAACACGATGAAAAGAAGAGATATTGTTCATGTGGTGGAAAAGGCTAGACATTTAGGAGATGTGTTTGGTGCTACAGTATATGGCCCCTTCTCTATTGTGTGTGCTTGTGTGATAACCATCTCATCCAGTAAACCAGAAAAATGCCCCCAGACTAACCATCATGATACACTATCTGCTGACACTATCGCTGAGTTGTGTGCTTCTGTTTGTGCGTATGTGTGTGTGTACTGACAGAATAAACAGTCATGCATTTCTGGTCTCCTTTGGGAGATGTTTCCCCGTGGCTCTGTGGGAGTTTGGCTGTGAGCCACAGAGATAATAATAAGTAGCACTGAAGGACTGGCCTCCTTTCTGCCCTCTGCACCTCGCTTCATCTCTCTGACTCCTTCCCAGCATCTCCTTGCAAGTGTGTTTATATACTGTATGAGTGATTATGAAAGCAGGTACACCATTGAAATTGTTTTCTACAAGCCCTCAGGCCATGCATTCTTTACCATATTAAAAGTCAGGCGGCCTGTTTGAAACTAAGGAATGCCACCAGCTTAGTCTCAAGTACACCGGAGTCAGGAGTGCTGAGTGGTGGATTTAAATTCTTACAGTATATTATTTGGTAGACTTCAAAACCTAAGCACTTACAGTAAGTAGATGCCGAGGCTGTTGAATTCTCCCTTTTGTAGGGTCTCCACTCCAACAGCACACAACACTGAAAAGAGAGATGAGAGTTACTGGTGAGCAGATTCTGTCCACCAGATGTCAGACTTAGTTCATGATTTTCTCGTTAGTTGCAGGAAGAGTTGCAGAAGTTGGTAAACTGGTCTAAATTTGGGTGATTAAATGCAACCTCTCAAACTTGTAGAAAATACTGGTAATATTTTTAACATGATGCCACTTTGTGTTGTGCTGCTTTTACAGTTCTTTGGCATCTTTTCTTTTATGTATCTTTGTCATGTTGCTTTACTGTGTTCATTCTTGTAGCTGTGATGTTTCAGGCTGTTGTTGAGTAACAAACTTAAGTCTTGGTTTTTCTCCTCTCATCGAGCAATAAAGATTGACTTTTGTTGATCTGAAGTGGCGCATCTTGAATTAATTTACACTTGTTTACACCCCATGGAAGACTTTATATCGGTAAGTGTTGCAATTGTTTCCATCATGGTCATAACATTTTGGTAATAGCTTTCTCATGCTTGTAATTACCATATCACTGCCGGCAGGTAAGGTCATTTTATTTGAGCCGACATTCTGTTTTGAGTCTTTATGCTAAGCTAAGCTAACCTGCTTCTGGTTGTATATGTAACTGACAGATATGAGCAGAGCCGCTGGGTGTCTTGCTCTTGCCCAGGACAAGATAATCTCCCCCTTTATAAATTATTCCATCTGATTATTTAAAGCTTAGAGACTGTCGGTAGCCCTGGATATGAGAGTGGTTTCAATCCTCTCATCTATCTCTCTGCAAGAAACCCAAAGCGTCGAACTGTTCCTTCATTGTGAAGATTCCCAAATGTGAGTGCTGAGAGCAAAACACATTTCAACACATACAGACTGATATGAAATTAGATGCCAACAAAGTCTTATATATAAATCTTATAATATAAATATAATGAAAAGCCTGCTATATGAACCAATCTTTTTTTCCTGTGAGGTATAAAAGAGGTAAGCATAGTGGAGTGGTAATCCCAACTCAACACATGGGAGCAGTTTCTCTAGCCTGCTTACCAGAAACTCAGAGATAGAATCTGCACCAGAGGGAAATCAAGGCAATGTGACTAAATGCTTTATGGTAGTTTATAGAGTGTGAGAGGAATTAACGCTGCATATAGACCATCTGGATATTAACATATATGTGCTCCCTGCATATATGAACACACACAGAGGCAGACATGTAGACATGTGAACACACATTACAGAGACAATGCACTGAAAGCTCATGTAGGTGTGAATGTGTAACATCTTGTGATCACATAAGCCCAGAAACCCATCTGGATGCAGAGACTTGGTTGTGGTGTGATGTGAGGCACATGTCTCTCAATAAATGTTCAGTGTGTGCAGCTGTTTGAATTTAAAAGGAGGGGGTCTCATATTTTTTGAAGGAGGCAGAAACCAGAGAGCTATTTCCCCAATAGATGATTTAATGTAGCTAAGAAAACTGCCTGTGTGCAATCTGTCCCTGTGTGCTGGAGGAAAACAAGGGAGGAGGGACAATCACAGTAAGGTTATGAATGATCAAGTATGTTTTTATATGCTCTATATATCAGCCAAGAGACCGTTTGGGGTTCTTAGAGGTCAAGAATACAATTGGCAAACATCACCATCTAACCTTCTGACATTTTGGGTTTATGACATCCTTAAAAAACCCAGCTGGATAACCCTTCCACCACAGGAGAGCTTTAAACATGTTCCTAAGAAAGGTGACACTTTGGAGACAAAATCTGTTTCAGTGCAGACAGAGAGTCAGATATCAATTTTCAACAACAGGTTGCAGCACTTCATAGCAACTACTACAATCACAACTATTGTGACTACTGCTACTAATAATTTTGTGTTGAATTGTATATCCTTATTTACATTTTTGCAGTGGTGTGTAAGTTTTGACTGCACTATTTATCAGAGGATCTGGAGTCTATCCCTTCCATACTGAAATGACAAGTAATACACAAGACTTTAATCTTGTTAAATTTTTCTGTTTTGTTTGTATTTATGTCTTACCTGTTGCCGTAGAAACCCCAAGGATCCTGCAGGCAAACTCCACAACAATCCACCAAACACTCACTGAGTTCCCCATGACCTCAAATGCTTTGTCTCTTTACTGTTTAAAATGAAACCTTCAGACCGCTCTCTGAAATTGTTGGTGACCTAGTAGTAATGGAAGTAGCATTCTAGACGCATTGATGACTTTTGCTGGGTAAGGTTGAGTAATCCATGAGTGCCATGATGTGTAGCCTCGTATACTGGACAAGTTTACCTCAGAAAGGTTTGTGCCCCTGTGGCTCCATTAACTGCTAATCAGCCTCTCTCTCTCTTTCTCTCTCTCTCTCTCTCTCTCTCTCTCTCTCTCTCTCTCTCTCTCTCTCTCTCTCTCTCTCTCTCACACACACACACAAACATTAACAATACCACTTTCAGCTGGTTTAGCATTCCACCTTGTATGTCAAGGTGAAATTGTTCAGCTCGGTCATTTGATCAGCGTATCACATTTGTCATGCGAGCTGGTTAAACATTATCTGTGAAGAATTTATATAAAACTAACACCCACATGTGCATGCATGTACTGTATACACACGTATTCTGAATTCGCAGTAATTTGCTTAACGAAATAATTCCTTGTCCCTTACCTACAACTTCCTCTTGTTTTCCTCTGTGTAACTGAGGATTTGGGTGATTCAGTGTAATCAAACTATCAGAAACACATTTTAAGGTCACAGTCATACATGCACCTTCCAGTTTGGCATCCATTTATTGGAGCACTTTTCAATTGATGAAATAGGCTGCAGCGTGCGTCAGTAAACAAAAAGCAATGTTTTCACGCTTAGAAACAGTTTCACTGAGCGTGCAGTAGACTTTAATGCAACACTGACTCTCTGCATGCTGTGAATATTGCAACAATGCAATGGATATGGGATAAAATGCCACAAGAGCCAGCAGAGACCCTTTGACACACGTACACATGCGTAAATGCAAGCCCACTTAATCGGTTGACGCATGTCTGGCTGAGGTGTAAGCTTGTTCAGGCACAGCAGAGGCCTACTGGAACGAGCAGTCAGTCACACACACGCACACAACCCTGACTCCTGGTAGGGGCCAAAGTAAGCTACATAAATCTCCTTAAATCAAACAAAGACACTTTTGTGTACTGGTTTTACTTGTTTCCGGCTAAGCATCCAGGTTATTTGTGGCATTTAAGGTATAGAGTATAAGTGTGTATGCAGTGCTGCAGAAACTGCAGATGTTAGATGTGTAATGCCAAATGTAACACTATAATTTAAATGGCACTACTTTCCTAGAGATGGCAATGGTGCTTTATCAATATGTCGACTATTTTGATCCAGACTTAAATATCTGAACAACTGTTGGATTAGTTGTCATGAAGACTTTTAGAGACATTCATGGTTTCCAGAGGATGGAGCCTACTGACTTTGGTGATCCCTTATCTTTTTATCTTGTCCCACGATGAGGTGGACATTTGTTTGACATTTTTGTGAAATGTCTTGATGTCTACTAGATGGATTTCCATGACATTTGGTACACACTTCCACTTCCCCCTCAGGATTAACGTTTATGCTCCCTTGGTCAAACATTTGGTTTTCTGAATATTTTGTTTTTTAATCAAATGCCTGCTGTGTTTAGTGTAAAATACCTTGCTAACATGCTAAACTAAGATGGTGAATATAATTACTGCTCAACATCATGTCAGAATTGTCACTTTGAACATTACAGTAGCTCCAAGCACCGCGGTGTCTAAATTCAACCTTATAGAGTCGCTAGCAGGACAGTTTGACCAGAAATGGGCTGCACAGCATCCAGACAACGTTTTACAGCTGGGGTTCAGGGTCTTGCTCAAGGGCACTCTGACATGTGAACAGGAGAAGCCGGGGATTTTAAGCTCAAACCATGCGGTTAATGGACAACTTACTCTACATCCTGAACCACAGATGCCTGTACACATACACTCACTGTCAGATACTGTAAAAAATGCCAGGAACAAACAGAAAACTTTGACCACCCACTTTACGTGATTTAATTGAGAAACGAGAAAATTTATTGGAAGAAATCTTAATTAAATCACTTATGTTTAGACTGCAGTGTCCTATTGCAAATGAATCGGGCATATACATGAGATAGGAATGTATACTATGCATGTTAACTGAGCCTTGCCATCATGGACACAGCTGGCTGTGTGTTTATTTCTATTTGACATGCTTGGCCCTCATGATGACATGAAAAAAAGCCTTATAAAAACACAATTTATGGTAATTAGTCAGGCGATTGTTGCAGACAGTTACTGTACATTGTGAGTTTTATGGCCATTGTCAGGATGTGGCAGAGGGTGGAGTAATTGTGACTAATTGCCATCTAGTGAGACTGTAAATCTAATGTTACTGTATAAATACAGTCTCATGTTCTCATTGAGTTTGTGCAGCTATGCAGACACGTCCGCATCTCCTCTCAGCACTCAGCTGCACCCAGCCTGACCTACAACCTCCTCCCAAACTTTCACTCTCCTGCTAACATGTTCTCTCACCCTATAATCACCCCTATGTTACGCCTCCTCACCCTCCTCCTCATCACGGCTTCACACCATTCTCCCTCTCACTCGACCCATGGGCATGGGAATAGAGATTTGCAATGCCTCTCTCTCTCTCTCTCTCTCTCTCTCTCTCTCTCTCTCTCTCTCTCTCTCTCTCAACTCTCTCCCTCCCGTCCTCCCCATCCAGCCTCTCTCAGTCCGGTGTGGGTGTCTGGTGCCTGTCAGAACCATTGAAAGCAGCTCTAATCTTAATTACACCACCGGCTTTATTCCCCTGCACCCGTGCTTTGCTCAGGCGATCTCTCCTTAATCACTTCCTACAGGCTGTTTTATCTAAAGGCTGAGGGGAGGGGGGGGCTGTGAAAGATACCTGGAATAGTGAACAAATTCTAGCAGAATACTTTATTATTTTTTAAAATATAAAGATATAAACTTAATTGTTTACACAGTACTACGCCATGGTGGAGTCTAATTACTAGAATTATAAATGCAGGGAGCCACCTAGTGGTTGAGATATGTTGGTACACTGCAGCCCTGAAGTGACTTCATGGTCATAATCCAGCGGATTTGTGAACAGAATGGAATATTTACACGTTGACACTGATCAGGACAAAGGTGTCCTGTTTTAAGCTGTTCTTTTCTCTGATACCATTTATAACAATACCAAAAGGTCAAGAGCATGACCCAGAGTGATGAAGCACAGACTTGGGAAAGAGCAGGAAAATTATGTGGTTGTGAAACAGATATGAATCATGGAGAAGGTTTAAGTAAGACAATGTGTAACATCTGGCTGTTTAGTATCTTAGTTCATACAACAAAGCATATATATATCATTACGAGATGGTGATATGTATTTTACAGTGTGCAGATCCCCCACTAAGAATTATAGTGATACGTTTTATGAGATCAGATCACATTTCTGCTATGCTTTAAGGTCTCTGTAGCAACAACCTGGTGCAGACAGGTAGTCAAACATTTCTAAACACACAATTTAAAATAGCAATAACTGATTTTTTATGGCTGTTTGGGGGCAGCAGAAACATGCAGTTAACACAAAACTCACCTTTTAAGTAGAAAAAGACAAATCTTAGCAATTCGTCAGATTGGGCTGGTGGGGACCAAACATGAGCTGAAAGACAATAAAGCGCTCTGTAGAGCTGAGGGTATCTGGAGAATTGTGTGGATAATTAACATCACTACAAGCAACCCCTCTCACATACATGTACATGTAGTCCAATCATCTGTGTTGAGATAAAAGCACTGATTATAGCCACTTAACAATGCTAATGTTTTGAGCGATCCTCAGACTGCGTAGTGGCCAGAGTGAGCAGAAGGTGAACAGAGGCATATGTAGTAAAGTATTACCATGTGCTCACATGTGCTTAATTTTGATTGGCAGCGCGTGACTTGGCTGAGAGGTGTGGGAAGTCTTGATTCCCATTCACACAGGATGCAAATGAGCTGGCTGAAGACAACATAGAAGTGTCCAGTTAGCATCCATCAAACCAGACTCTCACATACCCGTACATGTGTGCATGTACTACTGTGAGCGTTAATCTTTGGCATCTCAGTTGTGAATTTGAATTTATTGGACTAGGCTAATGCATAGTCCAGTAAATAATTACCCCCAGTTTCTCTTTCAAAGTTAATGTTGAACTGCCATTTCTTTTCAGTGTCAGATTTTGATCTGAGCAGTGCTAAGTCAGGAAGTTCACATCCTCTGCAATAAGAGAATGTAACGTTGATCTGCTGTGTGTATTCAACACACACCACTGAGGTCATTGGCTGTTTATGTGGTGATTGTGTTTGGGGCTCATGCTCTGTCCTTTCATTTTAAATGACAGCATGTTATGATAAGCCAAAACAGTATTTCCTCACTTTCCCATCATCCCGAAGCTCATAACCCATCTCCTCCTTCATGTAAAGCTTTATAGTCCGCTGTCTTTCATTTGTCTTCCTTGTCTTCTCACCAGCTCACAGACAGGCCTAACAGAAACAACTTAACTCTTTTGATTCTAACAAATGCCTGTCAGATGAGCTGTCCAGATTTGGCCAATGAGAGGATGACAAAAGGCGTCAGACTAGTCTGATGTTTTTATATCGAGCATTGAGCAGTGCAGGGCTGCACTGTCCTTACACATTGTCTAGCAGAGGCAAGGTTAAGGAATGCAGTATGAAGTGAGTGTTTGCAATAACACACGTCAACACACAATCAGATTCACACACTGATAGTGGACAGAGAAGAGAACCTCAAGCAATTCAGAGTTTGGCCATGGCACTAAATGGTTCTGATATTTCTTTCTTTTGTTTTTCTTTGTGTATGAAACAACATTTTTGCCCTATGAGTAGTTAGTCTGTGGTTAGAGTGCAAAGTCTTTAAAGATGGAGTATTTGCCCTGTAACCAAGAGGTTGCAGCACAAACCCAGGCCCCACTGTTCTCTCTAGACTGATGGCAGCCTCCCATGTGGCCTGATTGGCCCATGTTGGCTTTGCTACACATGCCTTCTTCAGCAATTCACATCAGACAGAAGGAAGTGGATCCAAAATGATTTAAGAATATGAATAAAAGATTCAACAAACCCGCAGTATTCTTCCTTCAAAACATATAGCTTCATCTCCCATGATAATATCTGAGATGGTGCAGTCTTTCATTGTAAACAGAAAAATGTTTTATAGTTCAGACATCCAAACCTTATAGAAATCTGCTCTTCATTTCTTCCGTGTTCCAACTCAGGAGTAGAAGAAAAGCTTTCACGGTAATCTAGCCTGGCTGTAAAGATTTTCTGAAGGGGGTCCTTGGAGACAGAAATCCTATTTTAAAGAACAAAAAGTTTTCGGAAAAGAAGAAGAATACACCACCGAGTGTAATGGACTATAAGAGCATGACAGTGGATATGGGAGACGTTTCCTTCCGGAGGAACTGCTTTTGTGTATCTTTGTGTAGTGTGTGTATGTAGGTTGATGGACAAAGCCAAACTGCAGATTTTAGGTGACCTCCCGTTGCAGAACAACTGGGTCTGTTTGAAATTAGGTGGAAAATCCTGTTACTGTATTGTCCAATTGGGAACAGTAAAACTCAGTAATGGTCCACATATATCACAACCAAATGAGGTCAATTTTGAGAAATAATACAGGAGGCAAAGGTTACACAGACACACTATAAAAAGTGTCTTGATTATCCCAATAGATTACTGGTTTAGTATACGAGTGTTTTTTACCTATTGCACAGTGCACACTATTATTTGCTGGAGAGTTTTGGAGATACTGAACCACAACTTAAGCTCTCACACATACACTATTTGTCTAGTGTGTGTGTGTGTGTGTGTGTGTGTGTGTGTGTGTGTGTGTGTGTGTGTGAGTACAACTGAAAGAAATCAAATGAGAAACATCACCCAAATTGAGGACCTCACCTTGCCCATCTTTTATCTTTTCTTTAAGGGTCTACTTAGAGTTCAGACTTAGGTTTAGGGTTAAAGTTAGACATGAAAAAGTGATTTTTGGCATTTAGTGAATGAATGTTAGTGAAGGTCCTCACAGATAACGTATAATGTTACAAGCTCAGTGGGAGGGACTCATCACAGTTTCATCACTACTACTACTACAAATTTGGGTCTTATCAGGTTGCAATTAACAACAATTCTCACATGGAGCTTCTTTTGAGTGTAACATTAAGACACCACCACAGGTCCAAGTTGCAGGTGCAATGGTCTAAAAATAAAATAGAATGAAAAAAAAGCCAACAAACAAAAGATTTAACATTACACACAGAAAGTCTTGAAAACCATGACAACAAAATGCAAAACATACACACTGTTCCATCAAAGAGAAAAAACATTTTTTGTAAGTTGAACTTAACCAACAATGATACAATGATGGGGGGGTCAAGGCCACAAATCAAGAGTTAATTTAACATCCTCAGAGGTCCAAACAGATGGTGATCAGTTTTGTGTTTCTATTTTTATGGGCCACTGGAAACCAGACCAGAGAAAGTACAGCTCCCGTTTGAGTGGTCATCATGGATTCGGATGGGAACTTTGAGGATTCCAGATAGTAAAATGACCGATTGGAAGAAATGGGACCATATCTATGTGTGCTCTTTGTCATTCAGGCAGTAAAAAACCACCCTGCCAGTCTTTTATAAAAACATAATCCCTAATCTTGTGGCTGACTTTTACAATTGCCAGCTTGGTCTGAAGACAGCTAATAAATTGTATGATTAACTTCAGGATCCAGGTTAAGATAGTGGAATCATGTCTTATTATATGTCACATTATAAACACCATGCCATTAGTCATGCCTACTGCCCTTTTACTGAAAATCAAAAGAGAAGTCATCATCCTACCGATCCTATACATATGGCTGTGTTTTATGAGTGTGTGCGGTGGTCAGGGTGAGGGCCATCCTTCATCCTGGTTAAATGTTTCCATGCAGCCGAGTTCTGCTAACCACAGCTGGTTGCCCGATTGTACCAATGAGAGCAGGCCTTGATCAAGGACAGCCTGCCCGGGAGATCGCTGTGGCTGATAGTTATCAAGTTTGCAACTGGATGCATTTATGCCCATGCGGGTGCTTATCGTGGAAATAGGTTGAGTTTTTGAAGAATATAATTAGTGTCCAGAGAGCAAATTTTACGTTTTTGTTCAATTTGTGAGGCAGCGAGAGCGGAGTCAAACATCATAATGAGATGGATTTGTTGTTATAACAAAAGTAATTATCTGCAGTGTTGCGAAAATAGACAGATCTGAGATCTGAGTTCTGGCATACACAAAACATGTTGGCCTAATGACAGAGAAGCAAAGGTTTTCTTTATAAATCACATCAGAGTCTTGAGAGGACACACAGGAAGAATGCTCTCTAATTGCATTGTTTCCATAGTTGGATATGCAAACAAGCTATGAGTGACAACAGATGGGCTCTAAAAGTGAAACTTAGAGAAAAGAGGTGAACATGATGTATATTCTTTATGTATAATCTTTCCCCAGACTTTATTTTTGCCTCTTCAAAGATCCAGTGCTAAAAGACCAAATAAAAATGCATGAATGCTTCTTCATGTGTCTTGATGTGGCCACTGAGCTGAAACAGCATTGAAAAGAGACGTAAAAGGAAGTGGTGAATAAGGGGAAACATGACGAGAAAAGAGTATGTGGGCCATTTAGACGAGGTGAATGAGAACACGACCACTGTCAGGGTGACATGTTTTGCTCTGGCGTTGGATAGTCTCCTGTCACTTCTGCCTAACCTCTCGCTGCTCCTTCGTGAACCTGTGACCTCGTTTGACCACACAGGAGTGCTCCATCAGCAGGGTCATGGCTGCACTTTAACCCTCTCTGCTGCTCCGGCTTCGGCGTTGTAAGACATGTGTGGAAGCGCACGGACGTCCTTCACACTCAACCGTCTCCTTGTGACCCCGACATCATGGGTCGTCCTCGCTTGGGCTAGTTGCTATGGCACCGATAGCTCATGGAAGGGGTCAATGATTTAAACAGTCAGATGAGTCCGATATTGGATACTCTAATGTAAAAGCGCAGACGTGGGGTGGGGGTGGAGGGGCATGATGTAAAGTGAAAATTTGAAGAAAGCGGGGTGAGGAGGTTAACAGTGAGGTCAGTGGGATTTCATAAAACTGAGTGCTTGCAAAGTGTGAAAAGGCAAAGCTCTTATTTTAAGGTTTTAAGGGAAGAAGTGAAAATAAGGTGCGAGATCCCAAGAGTCCCGTTTTCAACCGGGGTCATTTGTCTAAATGGAGAAACTCAGCACAGTCATAAGTCATGCATGAAATGTGTGTTTATACTTACTTACATACTTAACCAGACACAGCAACAAAACACGAGAGTTTAACATTTCCTCCATGGACGGCAACATCAGTATGGAGGAACACGTTTCTTTTACTGTAAAAACAAGGGTAGTAATGACTATAATTGTGTCTGTTTATCCGCAGGATATTCACCGAGGGTGGATGACATTACCTGAAAGCAAAAGTGGTTTCATTTGGAAAGAAAAATACAAGTATAACAACTTGTTCTGCTATGATATGAACTTGTGGCGCAACTCCAGACCCCACAATACCTTCAGTGCGGATATGTCCGCTTCTGATTAGAGCAGCTCTGGTTTTCATTTATAATTTCCCCTCTAAAGCATTGCTGTATTTGCAAATTTCATCGCCTCTGGAATCCACCTGCACTGAAAAACAATTTCCCCTCATTCCCAGAAATCGAAAGGCTTTTCAAGTTTTTCAAATGGCATGAACACCTGATGACGTAAAGGTTTGTCCTCTTCTCAACCTGTTCTTCCCAGGGTCAAGGTCAGAGGGCAATGTGCAATTCAGCAGAGCTGTTAACCCCTTGCATCTGCTTCAGTACACGTCAGCCTGACTCAAAGCATTAAACAGAGAGCATTAAACATTCCTAGAGGCCAATAGGTATATAAAGATAAAACTCTACTACAGGCCATGTTTCAGCTGTCTTCAGTACAATGAGATGTGACCTGAGGCCACGCTAATGATTCAACCAAATGAAACATGGATTGGTTAAATCCTTGGACAAAAGGGTCAGTAGGAAGGCTTCTGCAGCAGAGTGCAATAAAAACAATATCTCAGACAGAAATACTGCATCCAGCCTGTGGTGGATAAAAGTAAATGTATTCATGTAATGTGCTTGAGTACAATGTTTAGGTACAATACTTGAATATTTTTACTCCACTACAGTTATTAACAACTATTATTAAAATTTTAAAATATGATCAGTGTATAAATTATACAGCATTGTTGTTGATCAAACTACCTAACGGTATATAAAATAGTTCAAATTAGCTTGACCAAAAAATATTAAACAACATTAAATTACAACTTATTAATACTGCACACCAGTAATAATAATGCAATAACATAATGATTTAACACTGACTGGGTCCATTCTGCATAATAAATAGTTTCACTTTTACTTTTACTTTCACTTTTACTGAATTAAGATTTTGACTTAAGTAAAAGTACAGAAATATTAA
>JAVQJL010084503.1:0-14743 GCA_036024295.1 Nannoperca obscura
GAGGGGGGGAGAGGAGGGGGGGAGGGGACAGAGGGAGGGGGAGAGAGGAGAGGAGAGAGGGAGGAGGGGGGAGAGAGAGAAGTATTGATAAATAAAGAAGTATTGATCTTTGTCTGTGTGCGGTACTTGAACTCACCACCAGGGGGCGCCACACGTCTGTTTCTGGGCTCAGCTTTGATTTGAGTGACAACAATTCAATTAAGATGTTTTGGTCCATTTAATTAAGTGGATTCAATTAATAATTATAATTATAATTATTAATAATTGGTGGCATTTAGAAGACTTCAAGTCTTTTAACCAAAGTCTAGAACAAAGACCTGACGGAGACACAGGACCTGACGGAGGACCTGACGGAGACACAGGACCTGACGGAGACACAGCAGGACCTGAGACACTGAGTGAAGTGTGAAATCCGGTCCAGAAGCTCTTTGGTTTCCACGTGAAGCTTTGAAAGAAACAGTATTTATTATAAGTATAATTATAATAATAAGTGTATTTAACAGTGTGACCGTGTTTCTGACCTGTGAAGCTCGGATTATTAACAGGCACCATTATAACGACATGTGGTCACGTGACCGCAGAGGTGCATGCTGGGACCTGGAGGCAGGTGCAGGTGTGCTGACGCAGGTGAAGGATTTCTGTAGTCAAGGCAACGTGATGGAATCTGTATGTGTCCTCCATCAATAAACAAGAAATAAGATGTTTATTTATTACAACTGATGTTTGGATCGTTTATAATGTTACAATATTATTATTATTATTATAATTATTATTATTATCTAATAATATATAATGTGTTTTATTTTCTGTGCTGATGACGTGTGAGTGACGCTGGTGGAGGTGAAGGTGGGGGGGGGGTGTATTTTTACTTTACAGGTGGAGGAGGATGGAGGCTGAAAATAACACTTCCGCTCGGCGACGACAGCCTTCACAATAAGAGCGGAAACACCTCAACAATACCAAAAGGTTTTACAACCAAACCTCCAATCAGAACCCGCTGTTTACTTTTATTTCAACATCTGTTTAACTGTATTGTTTTTAACTTGTTTTTATTTGCCACGAGAAGCACGTGCTGTAGGAATATTATGATTATTATTATTTTAATTTGACTTCATCTTGTTGTTTTTAAAGAATCACCGGCTGCGTTACACATTTTATACCGGAAATTATTTTTGCCAGAGTTCTGCAGTTTTACAGAAATCATGCTTTTATTCTGAAAAACCACCGAAAAAACCCGAGCGGAAGTCGTTTTATCTTGTTTTTGCCATCGGAGCGCAGGAAGGAGGTGATGCTGATGGAGGGAGGAGGAGGAGGAAGAGGAGGGCTGATGTGTGCTGATCAGCAGCAGGTCTGATGATGATGATGATGGTGCTGTGAGTCAGAGAGCGGAGGGTTCAGGATGCTCACAGCCGCTCCAGAGTAGACAAACCCCGGACACACAGAGACCGAGGCTCCGCGGAGACACGGTGAGTCCGCAGCACCACACCGACACTCTCACACCGACAGCCGGCAGCGGAGCACAGCCCGGCCCGGTGCTGCTGCTGGCCCTAATGTTATCACTGTGTGTGTGTGTGTGTGTGTGTGTGTGCGTGTGCACGTTATCCAGGCTCAGGGGTGCGCGTGCCCGAGCGGAGTCAGACTGATTAACATGATGTGAGGAGATAACGAGTCTGCAGCTGAATGAACAGAACAAAGCGGGTGTGTGTGTGTGTGTAGGTGTTTGGGTGTGTGAGTGTGTGTGTGTGAGTCTGTGTGTGTGTGTGTGTGTGTGAGTCTGTGAGTGTGTGTGTGTGTGTGTGAGTGTGTGTGTGTGTGTGTGTGTGTGTGTGTGAGTCTGTGTGTGTGTGTGTGTGTGTGTGTTGTATAAGAATGTTGTGTGTCGTGATGACAGTCTGTCACATCAGCAGCAGCTCAGATGTTGTAGGAACACTGTTGTATATTATTGTGTATTAATAATCACAAGTATTCAGATATGACATTAAAAGTTCAGTTCTGATCACTTTCATTATTATCATCATTACTGGTTCTGCTGGAGGTCACTGCTGTTACTGCATATACAATATATATCATATCATATAATAATAATAATATTAATATATTGTTTGTAGTTTTCTGTAGAAGAAATTAACCAGAATATTAAAGGTGGAAAACGTTCAGTAGAAACTGACAATAATGTGTGAAACTGTGTGTGTGTGTGTGTGTGTATGTATGTGTGTGTGTGTGTGAGTTTTGTACTTTAGACGAGGTGAATAATTATTTCCTGCTGTTAATTATCCATTAGCATGCTAATATTAGCATGTTAGCAGCACTGCCTGCCTGTTTACCTTCCACGTTTGTTGTGGCGTACCGGACCCTCGTTGTCATGGTAACAATGATAAAAACATAGTTAACGGTGTGAAACGGGTCAGGAGAGGTTCAGGAAAACATCATAGTTTGTCGCTGCTCCACAGATGACCTTTGTAACAGCTGATGTGATTTGTTCAACAGACTTTCCTGCAGCTCCACCCTCTGAACAACTGAGTGAATCCAGTGTTTATGTGGAGCACCACAAGGCTCCGTCCTGGGTCCACTACCTTTATATCTCAGGTTACAGGTGAGACAGACTTCCTCCAAACTAAATGAGGACAGAACGCAGGTGTTTGTGATAAAGAGAGAAACTGTGAGTTTAAAGTGTTTATGTTCGAGCCGCACGTAAAGAATAAAAGTAGAACAGCGTCTGAAAGTGTCAAAAACCTTTATGTTCATCCTGTTGAACCGCCAGAACACGAACAGGTGAGTGAGGAAACACCTGTCTTTCACTTCCTGTGTGGAAGGTGTTGTTCTGTTTCCTGGTTCATCAAAGCCCAGCAGAGCCAGCAGCTGTGGGTTTGTGTATATTTGTGTGTGTATTTGTGTATTTGTGTGTTTGTGTATATTTGAGTATATTTGTGTGTACATGTGTGTATATTTGTGTGTGTTTGTGTATATTTGTGTGTATATGTGTGTATTTGTGATCAGAGCAGGATTATTTCTGTAGCTGTGATGCTGCTGCTTTCAGTCGGTGGTGTTTTCCCTGCTGCCTGCCTCCGCACAGGAAGTGACATCAGATGATGTGGGCAGGCAGGTAACCATGGCAACGGCCCGCTGATGATGACATGTTTGCACTCCCCCCGCCGAAATTTCACTCTCTCCTCCGAGCCCCATCACCACGGCAACAGCTATTGCACACACACACACACACAGAGTACATTCAGGTGCTCCCATGGTTACATCCTGAAACACAATGGATGCTATCAGGAGGCAGGTGTGTGTGTGTGTGTGTGTGTGTGTGTGTGTGTGCGTGTGCATGCGTGTGTGCAGATTGATTAACGAGCTGCTGATTAGTCACCGGTCTAAGAGAAGGAGCCTTGACGTCAGTGCTCCGACAGACGTTCTGATCTGATCTGCAGTCAGTGTTTTTACGTGCAGTCAGCTGGATGAAAGCACCAGGAGGAGTCTAGAACTCAAAGGCAGCTGGACGTCCTGTGGATGGAGACACTTCACCTCAGTTCTGGTTCTTCATGTTTCACCCATTCAAACACGGAGGCTTTACATCATTAAATAAAAGAACGTGTGAGTCTGAGGGACCACAGTCACCTGGTGAGAGAGCTACAGGTAACCTGAGCGAGTGCAGGTTGAATAATAGTGGCCCCAGTGTTGAACCCTGGGGGACTCCACAGTGATCCGTCAGATTTATGGTCACTGTGTGTGTTGTATCATGTCGGTAGCAGAAATGAGAAAATAAAAATATGCAGAACTATTTTTAACAGTAGGATTCATTTAGTTTAGTTTGACCTTTTGCTCCTCAACTTGTGTAGAAAATGAAACCTCACTTTATGTCCGTTAGTAGAATATCTGCTTTTAGGTGTTATAATAAATCATGTTTCCAGCATTTCAGGATAAAGTGTTTTTGAACAGTGAACGACGAGAAACCATTTATTTTTGAGAGTTTAACTCCTCATCGTCTCTCTGGGGTTCATCAGCTCTCCTCGTTAATGACATGCAAAGCTCTAACGAGTGCTCGTTAGTCATTCTGTGGGGGAAATACAGCTCGACATGCTGGGAAACTCCCAGAGGCCTTCACTCCATCATTTTAATTAATTCCCGTTCGTCACGTTAGAGTTCAGATGCCATCAGATGCAGCGTCCACGTGTTACTGAGGATTAAAATGTCACAGCGACACAAACACTCAAATATGAACTCTTTTACACAGACGATCATATATTTACATCATCTTGCTTATAATCTAAATGCTCTTTTTGAGCTCAGCAGAACATTATAGAATAAACCTGGATGTAGAACTCATGACAGAGTTTTATACTGGGAGAGAAGTTTGATCCTGAACTGCAACAGAAAGAACTTGCTGCTTCTTGTGTTTGCTAATCTCAAACAAAGGTACGTTAAACTGAACTGTTAGCTATCCTGAACCAAACTGTCATTAAATTGAAAGTTAACCTGAAACAGACTGAATTACCTTCTTAATTCTTGCCTAACAAGAACAAAACTATTTTACCGGCTAAATTAAACTATTAGATAACAACTAAATCAAACTGTTAGCTACCAAAAGCTACCAAAAGCTTGTTTTATATTCTAAACTTGACCGTTAGCTAACTTTTGTTCTATTGAAGTGTTAGCTAACCTGAAACAATGGCTAAAATGAACTATAAAACTAGTTTCCAAACAATTATATTCTAAACTAATCTATTAGTTAACTGTAGTTAAATGTAACTGTTAGCTAAGAAAAATAGCTAAAAGCTAGAAACAATAGCTAAAACAAACTGTTAGCTACCAAAAGCTAGTTTCCAAACTGTTTATATCATAAACTGAACCGTTAGCTAACCTTCAACCATTTCATCTGCAAAGTTGAACCTTAATCTAGCTAGTTTAGCTGCTAACTGCTAACTGAAGCTAAGTGTGGACATATGAGGAGGCCGAATGCTGCATCTAGTTCAGGATGAGTAAACTCTCCCAGAATGAAAACACCAGAGTGCTTTTCATTGACCAGTTATTGATAATTACGTTCAGCTTGTCTGAGTTCATGCTCATTTCCCACATTTTCACTTTCCCTTACTGTTCATTTTATTTGGTGAAAATCTATCAAATAAAGTCTGAACTGAATCTTAATCGGTGTGAAACTGCACAGCATACATGAAACACATACCGAGGGTTAAAACATGCGCTGCTTATCACGTGTACTTTCACACTGACTGATTCTTCTCTTCATCTTCTTCCTCAGCATACAGGTCAGCGATTCAGAGCAGCAGGCGGACTCCCACTCCCAGAATGCCGGAGCAGAGTAATGACTACCGGGTGGTGGTGTTCGGAGCCGGCGGGGTGGGGAAGAGCTCGTTGGTGCTTCGATTTGTCAAAGGCACCTTCAGAGACACCTATATCCCCACTGTGGAGGACACGTACAGACAGGTGGGCTCCACGCTGCTACGCTCTTAAACCGCTAACAACCGACCTGTTGACTTATTGATCAGCGCTGGTTCTCTCTGCAGGTGATCAGCTGTGATAAGAGCGTCTGCACACTGCAGATCACAGACACAACAGGAAGTCACCAGTTTCCCGCCATGCAGCGCCTTTCCATTTCCAAAGGCCACGCCTTCATCCTGGTCTACTCCATCACCAGCCGCCAGTCACTGGAGGAGCTCAAGCCCATATACCAACAGGTCACTGCCTTCATCTGGCTCCCCGATGACCCCAGTCCTGAAATATGTGGTCTTTGATTTGGTTTATATTTGATAAAAGTTGATTATTGCTTCTGATGTTGGCAGTGGTGGTCTGTACTTCAGGTAAGGTGAGCGACAGGAAGTTGGTCTGGTTTTCTACGTACAGACGAGCTTTGAGGTTCTTAATGATCCAATGTGTATCAGTCGTCCTCACTTTGGCACATTCAGAATGCTTTATGCCTCCAGAATTATTACAAAGTGAAAACTATAAACTACTGGAATCATGTTAAAATGGACACGATTGAACGTTTGAAAGGTGTGAAGCTGCTTTTTCTAGAAATGTTCTAAACCAGGAAACTTGTAGACGTACAGTCCCGGCTGACTTGATCCCGTGTCCCCACAGGTTCTGGCCATCAAGGGCACCGTGGAGTCCATTCCCATCATGCTCGTGGGCAACAAAAGTGACGAGACGGCCCAGCGTGAGTTGGAGACAAAGGAGGGTGAGGCTCAGGCCGCAGCCTGGAAGTGTGCCTTCATGGAGACGTCCGCCAAGACGAACTCCAATGTGAAGGAACTGTTCCAGGAGCTGCTGGCTCTGGAGAAGAAGAGGGACATGAGCCTGAGCATCGACGGGAAGCGCTCAGGGAAACAGAAACGAGCCGACAAGCTGAAGGGGAAGTGCAGCATCATGTAGAGCGAGCGGCTCGCTGTAGAGGAGGCAGGAGGGGAAGTCTGCTCAGGAACTGGACTGAGACTCCTCCCATCTTTCCCCAGCTCTGCAGGGATAGGATCGGTCTTCTTCGTTGGTGGCTCCTGCGTCTGTCTGAACTGTAAAGCCCCAAGGAACAAAGTTATGTGGCCGACTGATCCTGGAAACCTTCTTTATAGCAGGGCCTCGTGCGCTTCCTGGTCCTGACCTGGACTGTGTTTGATGAAACAAACGCACGACTAACTAACATCAACCAGCACCAACATTATGATGACGGGACTCCACTGATTCTATGATCGGACCTTTAGGCCAAGCTCTGGTTTGTGTCTGTAGCTCCTACAATACCCAGGATTCATTGCAAAAGCTGAGATTTAGTTCTGCATTGGGCTGAAACAGAGATTTAAACCCGGCCAGAACGTCTTTACAACCCAATCTGACAAATTTGAGACCCAACACGAAAGAAATCTGCACATCAGTTACCGGCTGTTAGCTTACAAGGCTAATGGGATCACTTCATTTGGTATTTGCAACACATGATGACATGCAAAGATGTAGACAGATCTTTATAAATACCCAACCAGAGACCCAACAAAGCTTTACGTAAACTAAACGCCCAAAACCCAGAAACCTGTCTCTTGTTTGGGACCCGTCAGGTTCCGGTCCAGTGATTTTGCTAACGTTAGCCTAAAGTCTGATATCATCCAGGACCGACTCCACACAGTAGATGCTCAGGCTTTTTCTATCATAACCCCCGCAAAACAATGGAGTTGCTAATGCTATGCTAACTCCTGGCCTATAAGAACATTAACTTACTACTGTAGATAGTAAAGCTAGTTAGCTGGACATGCAGATCCCCTCCAAACCTCTGCGCCCCCTGGTGGACAGCTTCTGTCCAATAAGACAAGTGACGTTTCTATTATGATTCTCAATCATCAACCGTAAATAGGATGTTTTGCTTCCTGCTTCCTACGTGCAGACCACCTCCTGCTGCAGACCACCTCCTGCTGCAGACCACCTCCTGTTGCAGACCACCTCCTGTTGCAGACCACCTCCTGCTGCAGACCACCTCCTTATGCAGACCACCTCCTGATGCAGACCACCTCCTGATGCAGACCACCTCCTGATGGACTGCAGTGGAAACAGCAGCCGGAGACTCAAAGAGGCTTTGATGATTCCCACAAGCACAAGTCGGCCTTCGCTGTGTTTTCATCTGTCGGACTCTCTGGACTCACTGTCCGTTAGCATGAAGACGAGTCGCTGCAGGTGGACCAGCAGCTCAACTGTATGTCTGACTTAAGGTGTTGTTTCAGATGGGTATCAGGTCCAGGGCGTGTTTAGCCTAGCTTAGCATAAAGACTGGAAGCAGAGGGAAACTGCTAGCCTATATCCATCAAAACAGAAAGAAATGTTTTTTCCTGATTTCGATGTTGGATCTGGTTAGCTAACAAGGGTTTTGTGAATGAAGGATTGGCATTAACTGAACATTTTAAAAGGTAAACATTAATAAATGGCTTTAATGTATTTGATGTAAGTCTGTAACAGTCTTTACACCAAGATCCATTCATACCAATTAAAGGGGAAGTCTGCAGAGTTTATGTACGAGACAAACACTTTGACGCAGCGAGGCTACTTCTTAAGTATTGTCATGCTAAGCTAGGCTAAGCTAAGCCCCCTGTGGGATCAGGAGGAACCAGAGGCTTTCTAAGTGTTGGACTGTACATTGTGTGAGCAGCCGCTGTATATTTTAAATGCCTTTCCTACCACTGGACAGTTTTGTATAATATCTGAACACAAGTGAGCTTAAACTCTACGAAGCACAAACTCGTCGCAGAGCTACGAGCCGATCGGCACACGTTCACCTGCAGTCCTGCGGCCGTCCGTGCACGCTGCTCACGTTTATGCACTTTTGAAAAGCGCCCCAGTTTACAGTTGTGTTCCCTGTAAAAAGCTTTGTGACGTGTTCTGTGTCCCCTCACATCACTCAGGCTTTTAAAGATGGCCGCTCATTGTTGATCTGACCTGGTTCATGCGGCTGAGTGTTCATGAAGGTCCTGAGGTTTAAAGTCTGCAGAGACTTAGTTTTAGAGAAGAGGTGGTGGTTTGTTCCAACACCTGAACGTTGGAGAGGATCAACAGGCCTCAGAGATTATAAATGTTTCTTCAGCTTTGGTTTCTTGTAGCACCATAATAATTATAGACCCATGAATCCTTGTGTCACTAACGTGTTGATGCCGGCCTGAGAACAGATCTGTGTCGTCTTCATTTGATGACATTTAAATATATATTGGGATGTTTTCTATCTTCTTTCCTCGCCGTGTTATTTGGACAAACTGTGAGTGGAGTCTGGTCGGGCCGGCGACGCTCTGTGTTGTTTTGAGGGTCAGTGGAAACTTTTCTCTCGTGAAGAAACCGACTGAATAAAAACTGTTGTACAGAAAAAGAAATATCTTTGTTTCTTTCCCACTGAAGCAACTTTAGACCCCGAACAAGTCTGACATTCTCATGAAACTCCCCGCAGACAGTAACCTGCCACTGCAGGAACACATGCAGCCACACTCCAGTCAAAAATCTGTAGATTTAATCATCAGATCTTATAAAGGAGCGTCTGGGCTTCTTCTAAAAACAATATTCAAACAACTCGAATCATCAAACTGGTTGAGAGTTCCTTCTAATACACTTATTGATCATTGGAAGTACCTGGAATCTAAGTAACCCTTCATGGGATCCTAGAGAACAGCACTGCTGCCACCTGGTGGACAAGCAGAACAACACAACATCATGTACAAAACAACATGTACACAACAACATCATGTACACAACATCATGTACACAACAACATGTACACAACAACATCATGTACACAACATGTACATGTGTGTGTGGAAGTTGGTCTCGACCGGCTCCATGTGATTGAGCCCTGAGATAACTTTGTTATGATATGGCGCTATATATATGTACACAACAACATCATGTACACAACATCATGTACACAACAACATGTACACAACAACATCATGTACACAACATGTACACAACAACATCATGTACACAACATGTACACAACATCATGTACAAAACATCATGTACACAACAACATGTACACAACAACATCATGTACACAACGACATGTAAACCGAATAATAGAAAAAAGAGAAATAAAAACATGCAAAATACAAAAACTACTAAACTAATAAGACGCTGTGTTCAGTTCACACACACACACACACACACACACACACACACACACACACACACACACACACTCTCTCTCTCTCTCTGACGGGAACTGTCTCTCTCTGTGTATTTTTCATCTTTCCCGTCTCACCTCTGCTCTGCATCTGATTGGTCGGCACACCTCAGAGCTGCTCACTGATTTGCCTGAGGCTGGCTCGGCGGCAGCCAATCAGCTCGCTCCGTGGTGGTGGTGCGCTGCATCTCGTGAGGGGTCTGACTGCCGGGAAGAGCCGGGAGGAGACGAGCATCACCTCCTCCTTCCCCTCCGCTGGCTGTTTCCGGGAAGTGTGTGTGTGTATCTGTGTGTGTGAGAGTGTATGTGTGTGTGTGTGTGTTTGTGCGAGTGTGAGTGTGTGTGTGTGTGTGTGTGTGTGCGTGTGTGTGTGTTCCTGCAGGATCATGACTCAGTTTCTCTGAGTCGTGCTCTCCCTTCATCTCTCTGTTAGATTTGAGTGTTTGTTCTTGAAGATGTCTGACTGAACAGGAGTGAACAGGAGTGAGCAGGTGTGAACAGGTGTGAGGAGGATGAACAGGAGTGAACAGGTGTGAACAGGTGTGAGCAGGTGTGAACAGGTGTGAGGAAGATGAACGTGCACCTGCTGGGACGCTCGTATTGATTGAGAAGTGATTATCAGCAGCTCCACCTGCTGTAAAGTGATGAACATCAATGATTATAATCCAGTCACATTAATAAACACGTTTCTGCATAAAAACACTTCTTTGTTTATTTTGGTGTTTGTACTTCCTGTCCAGCGACTGTCCAATCATAAGCGAGTGTGTGTGTGTGTGTGTGTGTGAGATTTTACAGGTTTCATTATATTGAAATAACATCAAAACTTTTCTATTCTTCATTCCAGCATAGACACAACAACAACAACAACAACAACAACACCTGCACCTGCTGGGACGCTCGTGCAGGAGGTGACGGCTCATGGGCGTCGCGTCCTTCACGTTCTCTCTGGTCAGTGAAAGCGTCCACGTTGTGCCTCTCCGTTGGTGGCAGCAGGATAAGAAAGGTAGTCCAGTCCGAGGGGTTCTGGGTCGGACCCGGTGCCTCCAGCTGGACCGGCACAGAAGGATCCTGATCAGACTCTACTGGTACCAAGAGCCACCAAATCTGAGCCCACAGGGAACTGATGACCACAGGTGAGGGTGGAGCATCAGAGAGGGGACAGGTTAACAGGTCCAGGTGCAGGTCCAGGTCCAGGTGCAGGTGCAGGTGCAGGTGCAGGTCCAGATGCAGGTGCAGGTGCAGGTGCAGGTGCAGGTCCAGGTCCAGGAGGATGGGAAGGAAAAGGCACTGACCTTCTGGCAAGTGATTGACACACTGGAGGTGATTGGAGGATGAGACGCAGGTGAGCAGGTGGAGGTGGGAGTCAGGTGACTGGGACACACACACACACACACACACAGACACACACACAAACACACCTACTCACTCACACACACACACACTCACACACATACACACACACTCACACACATACACACACTAACACACATACACACACACAAACACACACACAGCCTGTGGACCAATCAGAATGAGAGAAAACTATATCACAGCTTTAAGGTGCAAAGAATCAGAAAGACCACCAGGTGGAGCTGTGACACCTCAGATCAGCTGTTCACCAGAAGAACCAGACAACAACATGAGTCACAGACAGACAGACAGGCAGGCAGACAGACCCCTCCTGTCTCTCCTGACTCACGTGTCTGTTTCACTGACCACCTCACTGTCTGTAAATCTCAGACTGCTGATTGAAGTTCACCTCTCAGCGTGAAACGTCTCTTCTCTTCATGACTCATGACATTTATTAGAACTTTTTCTGAGTTTCAGGCATTTTCACATCAAAACATCACATTTCTGTATTTCACACACAGGAAAAACATCTAAAACGCTTTCATGCCGTCGTTTCTGCTCGTGCACGTACGTATGGATGCAGTAAAGACATGCAAACAGAAGACAACACTCCTCCTGCTTCTGGTGCTGAATGCATTCCTGAGAGTAAATGTGCTGCATGAACAGCTGATAAAAGATAATAGCAGGTAAAAGGCACATGTGTGTGCAGCTGGACTGAAGAAACGTGACCTCGCTGTCAGATGATGGTGGCAGCGAGCCGGCAGCGAGTGACGCCTGCTGCTGAGTCATGTTGTTGACCTACTCTCTGCTCTTCTTACTGGAACCACTCTGTTGTTGTCGACTCTTGTCTTCAGGGCTTTTATCACATGTTCTTTTTACATGTTGTTTTTCACTCGTTTCTTTGTCTCTGTGTTTCTGCACATGCTGCGTTTAATCTGCAGCGCAGCAGATCATTATTTTACCATCTGTGTTTCTGCCCTGTTAGCAGCTCGCAGGACGCTGACGTCCGTCCAGCGCTTTGTTCCAGAGTGAGACATCTCAACAACTGCTGCTCAGATTTCCATGACATGTGCTGTTTCATGTTCCCTCCTGGTCAGGATCAGGACCCGGCTGCACACAAGACATGTATCTGAGTCTGATCCCACCTCTGCAGCCAACAACATATTTACATGTGCAAACATATTTACATGTGCAGACATATTTACATGTGCAAACATATTTACATGTGCAGACAACATATTTACATGTGCAAACATATTTACATGTGCAAACATATTTACATGTGCAAACATATTTACATGTGCAGAAAACATATTTACATGTGCAAACATATTTACATGTGCAAACATATTTACATTATAACAAACCAACGTGTTCAAACACACGTTACGTATAAGATATGTAGGATCTATAAAGATGTGAACAACATATTTACATGAATATGAATCTAACATGACATGAATATTTACATTAACATTAACATGTGAGAACAAATAACAAAATATCTTAAACAAGAAAACACAACATAATGTGTGAATAATAAATGAGTGTTTATATTTATAAAGTGACTTGATGAACCTGAATGAATTTTGTTGTTGCAGCATCTTTGTTGTTGTTGTTGTTGCTGTGAGTTCCCGTCAGAGAGCTTCAGACTGATCTCAGATCTGATCAGAGTCCAGGTGTCACTGTGCAGAGCCACTAACAGGTAAACACAGCTGCTGCCTCCCGTCCAATCAGCACAGAGGACCTGTGTAATGGATAGAGTGGAGCTCGTGGGAGTTATATAAATAGAAAAGAAGACGTTTGTTTCCCTGCAGCAGCTTTCTAATTTCCTGGGTAAAGCGGAGCTCCACCCTGCTTCCTGTTCTTCCTCTGAAGTGATCTGAGGTCAGTGAGGAGACAGTCGGGGGGGCGAGTCTCACTGGGAGCTGTTTCTCATGAACTGCTGAACACATCCACACAGCTGACGGAGCCCAAAGAACTGTTCCAGGAACAGTGAGAACCGTCGTTCCCAGTCGTGATCTCCTGTGATGAAACACAGCAGCTCCACAATAAAGGAACATCCTCAACACACAAACTGGATTTATCCGTAGCGTCCGAACCTCCCCGTGCTGTTTGAAAGTCAGACGAGGTAGAGGAGAGTCCTCTGAAACACGCCACCCCACCGTGGCCTCACGCCGGCACGCAGCCGCTGCAGAACCAAACATCCCAAAAAACTTGGTCAACTCTGCAAGCAAAGCATGTCAGTTATTCACAGTTGTGTCTGTTCTTCAACAGTTAACACAGTTTTCACGTGTGGTGCGAGTTGCTAGTTCTGGTCTCATTGGGAACCCAGGTTATATTAGTAACTGCCGAGATCTGCAGCTTTGTTTGAAGTCGAAGACAGAGAAAGAGACAGAGTTACGTTGTAATCCAGATGAGGGTTGTGTGAAGGTGTAATGAGAACCTGCCAACCAGGAAGGACACAAACACACCATCATACCTTTAATAATATTTTATCTCATCATCCACAATTTAAAAACTGAAATGTTGTTGATTTCCCTTTAAGACTTTCTGTTGAATGCAGTTTTTTCAGCTGAGACTCATCTACTTTCAGTTTCCTTTGTTTTCTCGAGTGATAAATCTTGAAGTGTTTGATGCAGCCAACACATTCAGGTTCTGCTTATGAGACGGGAACAGTTTCAGGCTGAGCAGTGTTGAGTGACGCAGCGAGCTGTGAACCGGAGCCTTGTCAGTGTTCAGGGCCAGTGGTAAACAAGAGTTTCAGACAGAGTCGTCTGCATACAGGCGGACATTAAAGGTCTGCGGCAGGGGGAACGATAGAGGACCCAACACAGACCCTCAGGGGAACCCCTTATTTCTCCCACAGGAGGAGAGAAGTGGCCCAGTCGATCCACAGTGTTCACATGATCAGCAGCCTTCAGTCTGACCTTCACCACGTTCAGACGATCAAACCGAGGGAAGGTTTTGTTAGAGGAGCTGCAGCTGCTGACGCTGCACTTTCTGCTGCACCAAAAATAACTCACAGCTTCACGGAGGATCACAGAAAACCCTGGGAAATAATGAGTGAGCAGAGGTGAAGACTCGAGTCTCCGTTCAGTCTGTGAGCTGCGGTTCAAACCAGGAAACCAGAAAACCCCCGTCAGCAGCCGGAGGAGGGAAGCTCCGCCCGCCGCCTCCGAGTCTCTGTGGGAAAGTGAAAGTCATGTGACTGCAGCAGAGAAACCTTCAGCTCCGGGACGGAAGTAACGTCTGTCATGTGGCATCAGAGCAGTTTCCCTCCT
Source organism: Nannoperca obscura (assembly GCA_036024295.1). NCBI lineage: Eukaryota > Metazoa > Chordata > Actinopteri > Centrarchiformes > Percichthyidae > Nannoperca > Nannoperca obscura. Next base: position 14,281 of record JAVQJL010084503.1, read on the forward strand.
GGAGTCGGAGCGCCGCCTCGGCTCATGATCGTCGGTCCTGCAGCTTTTTATTTTATGAAACTCTCGCAGACGCTAAAAGCCCAGATTTACTCTCGCTTGGTCTCTTCTCAGCTTCCTCTTCGGTTTCTTGGTGTTCAGGCAGCGGAGAAATGCAGACAGGGCTGGTGCAGGAGAACAATTCATCTAACACCAAACTTACATACAGGGAAACACGATGAGGTCTGGAGCACGAGCACGAGCAGAAACACGAACATGAACAGACACACGAGCACGAACAGAAACACGAGCGCGAACAGAAACACGAGCACGAGCAGAAACACGAGCGCGAACAGAAACACTAGCAGAAACACGAGCACAAACAGAAACACGAGCACGAACAGAAACACAAGCACGAGCAGAAACACGAGCACAAACAGAAACACGAACAGAAACACGAGCACGAGCAGAAACACGAGCACAAACA